>JADRCD010200685.1:27602-43787 GCA_019843815.1 Montemys delectorum
AAGAAAGAAAGAAAGAAAGAAAGAAAGAAAGAAAGAAAGAAAGAAAGAAAGAAAGAAAGAAAAGATTACTGCACAAGGTAAGTAGATCCTCTGGGGAATCAACTTGCCCCCCTATATTAAACCTAAAGATAATTTTATTTTCACATAGCTATCCCCCCACCCCAAGAAACATCTATTTGTCTCAAAGAAAATTAACTCAAAAGTCCAGTTTGCATTTTAATTCACACTTGGAAGCAGAATTTGCTAGCATGCGGAGTCATATGTGGTCTGTTTGTCTCCAGTGTCCTGTGGTACATCGCTGCATCACTACATGGGGAACCACCACATTGCCCCATTGTCCCAGTGGACAGGAGCCCACAGGACACCTGAGCTGCAGACCCTGGGTGTGAGGCAGCTCTCCTCACCATCACCCACTGTCTTAGTCAGGGTTTCTATTCCTGCACAAACATCATGACCAAGAAGCAAGTTGGGGAGGAAAGGGTTTATTTGGCTTACTTCCATATTGCTGTTTATCATCAAGGAAGTCAGGACTGGAACTCAAGCAGGTCAGGAAGCAGGAGCTGATGCAGAGGCCATGGAGGGATGTTCCTTACTGGCTTGCTTCTCCTGGCTTGCTCAGCCTGCTCTCTTATAGAACCCAAGACTTCCAGCCCAGGGATGGCACCACCCCTTTGATCACTAATTGAGAAAATGCCCCACAGCTGGATCTCATGGAGGCACTTTCCCAACTGAATGTCCTTTCTCTGTGATAACTCCAGCCTGTGTCAAGTTGACACACAAAACCAGCCAGTACACCCACAATGCTGCTTGTGACCGTCATGTTCCTCCATTTTTGCACATAAAGTTCTGTTTGGTTTTGATTGAAGTAGTGAATTCAAAGTTGCTGAAATAAATGTGTGTGGAAGCAAATAATGCCTTGACCTAGTCCTCAGTTTTCCTAGTTGGATCCGGGAAGAAGGCAGAGACCCCTTGCATGTATGCACCTGCTTGCGCCCCAATAATAGACTCATGTGGGAATAACAGCAAGAAGCAATTCAAGGCTGAACTACAGATCATATTGAGTACTTTAATTCTGTCCTAATTTGTCAAGAACTCAACTTCCTATGGACATCTTCCAGTTAGAAACCATCTCTACACAGTTCTTCTCACTTGTGTTCCAGCCTTGTGTCCTTGGGGCCCAGGGCTGTGAAGGGAGGACTTTTAGCCTGTTTCCTTCAAGGCACAAACCAGAAGGATTTGTTTTCAAGATTACTTTCTTCAGGGGAAAATAAGGAACCAAAATAGCAGCCAGGTAACCCCAACCTCCTCTAACTCACACCTTCTCCATCTCAGGAGATGCACATTTCTGGGCATGCTCTGTAGGTGACCCTAACCTCCTCTAACTCACGCCTTCTTCTCCATCTCAGGAGATGCACATTTCTGGGCATGCTCTGTAGGTGACCCTAACCTCCTCTAACTCACGCCTTCTTCTCCATCTCAGGAGATGCACATTTCTGGGCATGTTCTGTAGGTGACCCTAACCTCCTCTAACTGATGCCTTCTTCTCCATCTCAGGAGATGCACATTTCTGGGCATGCTCTGTTACTCATTTACTGTAGTTCTCAGGGAGAAGAGGAAATCCTCAACTTTCTGTGAGTGTGTGTGTGTACATGTTAGTGTGGGTAAGTGTGTGTGTGTGTGTGTGTGTGTGTGCGCGCGCACACATGCCAGAGGCTGACACTGGATGTCTTTTTTTAGTGGCTTTCTACATTATTTTAAAATATTTGTATTTATTCTTTGAGAATTTTATACAATGCATTTGATCATGTTCTTTCTCCTTCTTCAAATAAATACTCCCAGACCAGATCTTTCCCCCAAGTCCCTACCCTTCCAATGTCACGTTCTTTCTATCTCTCTCTAAACAAACAAACAAACAAAAACCCATGATGTCCAGGTTTTGATTACTCCTGGGTAATCACCTTGGAGCATAGGAGATACCTCACGTGACTGAACTGACTTTCCCTTACCCAGCACAATCGAGTGCCCCTTGGTTAGAGGCAGGACTTCTCCGTGCTGGGATTTTGTCTGGCCTAAGCTTATGCAGGTCTTCTGCTGTCTTCCCATCGTATCTGGAAAGGTTTCCTTGGAGTCATCCACCACCTGTGGCTCCGCTAAGCATCCTGCCCCCTCTTCCACACAGATCCCTGAGCCTTTTGGGCAGCTATAATGTAGATATCCCATTTAGGGCTGAGCATGCTAACATTACTTCCTCTCTGTACAGTTATGGGTTCCTGAGTTAATTTACTGCTAAGTTTGAGTGGTGCCCTCATCTATGTGATGACAGTGTCATGAGGAGTCATTTTGTTACTCTGTTCATTTACCACAATAATGGTAGTAGGTTTCCCATAGGGCCCATAGCCTATCTAGCCTCAGGCTCTTTGTGACAGGGTCTCTTGCTGAGCCTGGAGCTTGCTAATTTGGTTCAACTGGCTGGCCAGCAAGCCCCTTAGATACTCGTGTCTTCTAGTCCCAGCGCTGAATTGGAGATCTGTGTTACAGTGCCCAACGTGAATGTGGGCTCTGCAGTGAAACTTGGGTTCCCCCCCCCCCCGAGTCAAATGATTCACCAGCTCAGCATCTCCTCACCCAAACTCCAGTCTTAGGACATGCTCCTGAAATCCTTGAGTCTCTCAGAGTTTGGGCACCTCATGTATGGGGACAGAGAGACGTGTAAGTGTCCACCGACTGGTGCCATGCATTCTATGGTGTGGCCACATACAGTCTGGTAAAACCAGGCTTTTATTGTTGATTATGTCATGAGTCATACTGCTTGGGACAAAAAGAGTTCTCAGCTTTCAGTTTTCATGATGAATAGTATCACGGAGAATGCCAGGGTTATTTTTACTGTTTTCAATCTTTTCATGTTTCTTCTCATCATACCAAAAATTATATATAACAAATGCCTGATCTATTTGTCCACTTGAAAATTAATTTATTTGGATAATTTCTTACAAGTTTAGTATATGGAAATGTGACCCATCTCACTATTTTTAAGAACAGTTCCATTGAATGCAGCTCAGCCCACAGATTTCAGATTTCAGATTGCTTTTTAGGGACCATCGTTTTTTATAGACCCTGTTGTTTCTGCCAGTCACACATGTGGATGTGCAGATGGTTTATGGTTTAAAAAAAAAACAGCCAGTATGAAAATATTTAGGACCAGTGAGATGGCTCGGTGACTAGAAACTGTGCAAGCATGAAGGCAGGGTGAATGCCCAGACCGATCCACAGGAGAGACCTGACTCCCACAAGTTGTCCTCTAGCTGCTGGCAGCTGACGTACTCTAAGAGATGGAGAACCACTCTTTTCTGAGGATATAGCTACTGATAGGATTACTATGTTCCCATGTCCCAGTAGATGGATGGTCCAATACCCATGCACGTATGGGAGAGCTACCTGGACTTGGTGGGTTAGATATGATATATGTATGTATGTATACATGCATGTGTACATATGCATATATGTATGTATATATATGTATGTATATGTGTATATATTTCTATATATGCATGTGTGTTTACATATGAATATACATGTCTATATCATATATGTATATATGTATCTATATGTATATAAATGCTATATACATATACAAATTCATATTCTCTCTATAAATATATTTTACATATATATTCTATATCTGTTATATATATATAAAATAGATATATGTATATGGTAAAAAGTTGGGGATGGTATATGTTGGGGGAATGAGGCAGAACTGGAGGAGAGAAATGGAAAATATATTTTATTGTATCTATATATGAAATTCTCAAGAATAAAGAAAATAATTTTAAGTAGTCCTCTGACCTCACATACATGCTCTGGCATTCATGTACATACTCTACTCTTTCACACACATCATCATCACATACACATATAATTGTAATTAAAAATAAAAAATTACATTAATTTCCAAAAACCCAACTACCCTTTTGTCATATGGAAACCTTTGAATGTAAGAATTATTTACCACACATCCTTATTCTTGAGTGTAGTTCTGATGTCATGCTTAAACTCCTCAGTCTGAAAGCAGAAAGTTATTACCTCCCAGTCGTATCAATGAGTTCTTGGAGATGATCGGGAGACCACATCCGGTCTGTGGAGGGACTGAGGACAAGGCTCTGTGAGTAGAATGCTTTCGTGTGCGAGCATCAAGCCCTGCATCTGAGTCCCCAGAACTCACATGAAAGTAGCAGGTAGTTTGTATCTTAATCTCAGTGCTTCTACCTGAGATGGGAAGCAAAGAGAAGAGAGTCCAGGAGGCTGTCCATCCAGCTAGCCTGAGCAGCAGATAACAAAAATGAGAGTCCGGCTCAAACTTGAGGACCAACACCCAAGGTTGTCTTCTGACTTCCGTGTGCACACCACACTCATAACCATGAACAAATGAACATACACACTGACACAAAACAAAAACTCAATACTGTGTCCCCGGAAGTGACACTGGCCCTGAACAGTGACTTCGGGCAGCTAATAAATGCCGATGTCAGATGGCTTGGAAATGGCAGTGCGCTTTAGGATCTCCTTTGATTCTTTATATTGAAAGGCTCAGTTGAGTGCCTCACAATGGACCATAACTTTTAAACAATGACAAAGTGTGCAGCTTGGGAGGGTTTTATCATAGAAAGGTGAACCAGAGCTCACTCTATCTTGTTTATTATTTGAACTTAGTGAGCTCCAGGATCCAACCCCAGCCTCATTAAGCTTAGTGTGCTGCCCACCCCCATACTAAAGTTGATCTTTGAAAAACAACCTAGCAGGCCCTGAGGACTTCTGAGCTTATCCAAAAACTGAAACTCTCCTGGTCTCAAAATAGCTCAAGCTACAGAAAAAGAAAAAAAGGATCCCCCATCTCTCGCCTCTACCTGAATGTTGAGATTACAGGTGTGATATGGGGCTATGCATAGAACTTATACCCATAGAAATGCTACACAAGGATCCCACCAGGTGAGTTATGTGCCTAGATGACCCCCTCCCTTTCTTTTCTCTAGTTCTGCCTTTAAGGAATACTGTAAGACTGGCCTATGAATCTATAATCTTAAGCATTTTAGGGGAGAAGCCTCACCAAAACCTCAACATTTTGATAATTTACCATCTAAGGGGTGAGCTGATATGAGGGAGAATTCAGAAAGAGAATTATTAGATGAATTAAATTATTAGACTAAAAGTCATAACAACCAAGCAAACTCATGGAACTATGTTTGAATAAAGCACATTCCTTTCTCTACCCCATTGAGGTGTCGGCGATCGTTAGAAAGCTGGACAGAAAGAGGAGCAATGGTTTTCTTCCCAAGAACACTGTGCTGGGTCGGCTTGGGAGGAGCTCACCTGCCTCAGAGGTTCCCAATTTGTTGAAGGCACTTGCTTCTTTCTCCTTGGGACATCTGCATAGGGAGGCGGAAGAACAAGCCAAGGGAAGCCATCATATCAACTGCCTGACACTGTCACCTCTGTGTATGAGCACCCAGGGCAGGAAAGGGAAATGACAAGTTCTTGTTCCTCACTGGAAGCATTTACTTCTCAAGCTAATCAGTAGGTTGGGGCCTGGTTCTGAATTTTTGTTTTTTGGACGACTTAGGGAGAAATATCCAGAGATGCATGTGTTGTCCAGTGTGCTGAAGGACTGGCCTGGTACCTCTGGAGGAATTCTTGAATTATGTAAACCAAGTGTAGGCTCAGCAAGGAGGGAGGGATAGCCCAGAACAGACACCTGCAGCTGGTGGCCCTGCTGCTGCCAACAGCAGGGAGATGTTAGCAGCCTTCATGAGTGTCTCCCAAGCACACAACAGTAAGATGTGCTTCAGTGTGTCTTTAAATTATGAGATTACGGGAGTAAGCCTGGCTCTACAGGTCACATGTTATTTTCACATGACACTTTGAGTTGGTGATTACTAAGTATATGTACAACATAACCTAGAAATACAAAGCTTCAGAGTGGATAGCCAAACAGGCACATCCCGCAGAGACCTGAAAAAGCAACTGGACATCCTGAGAAGGCGGTTGGGTAACAAGGATATTCGGTGCACCCTTCAACGTGCCCATGTGCTACTAACTTTGCAGCATGAGTTTAAATTTTCTGCTCTTCTCTCCCTAAGGAGGCAGGACTCCCAGTCCCAAGGTGGTCTCATTCGGAAGCCGGTTTCTGGATGAGTTTTAAAATTTCTTCACCACTCTAAAGTCATACAATCACAGAATGAATTCATTTCCGTTCATTCAACTACCTTTTGATATCTGAATGAGACTTTTGCTGTAAAGCTTTTAAATGATAGCAATCATGAAGTTTTGTATGTGCGTGCATTTGTGTGTGTGTGTGTGTGTGTGTGTGCTGGATGGTTTTATATCAACTTGGCCCAAGCTAGAGTTATCTGAAGGGGGAACTTCAATTGACAGAATGCCTCCATAAAAATCCAACTATCAGGCATTTTCTTATCTATTGTGGATGGAGCCATCCCTGGGGCTGGTGGTCCTGGGTGCTATAAGAAAGCAGGCTGAGCAAGCCAAAGGAAGCAAGCCAGTAAGCAGCACTCCTCTATGGCCTCTGCATCAGCTCCTGCTTCCAGGTTCCTGCACTGTTTGAGTTCCTGTCCTGACTTCTTCCAATGATGAACAGTGATGTGGAAGTGTAAGCAAAATAAATCCTTTCCTCCCCAAGCTGCTCTGGTCGTGGAGTTTCATCCCAGCAAAAGTAACCTTAACGAAGACAGTGAATGTGTGTGTGTATGCATATTTGTGCTCCTGTGTGTGCATGTGCATTAGTCTATATATGTGAATTTGTATGTTTTGGACATGTATGCATTTATGCGTTCATTTGTATATGTGTGTGGTATGTATGAATGTATACATGTGCATGTGTATATACATGGCATATATGGTTGTGTGTATATGCATTTGTAGATGTTTGTGTGTGACAAGTATGCATGTCTATATGCATGCATTTATATATGTGTGGTATGGTCTGGTGTGTGCATTTGTGTATGTGTGTGTGGCATGTATGCATGTGAGTGTGCATGCATTTATGTATGTGTATGGTATTTATACATATGGTGTGTGAATTTGTATATATGTGTGTGGCATGTATACATGTGAATGTGCAGGCATTTTTGTATGTGTGTGCTGTTTATGCATATGATATGTGTAAATTTGTAATATGTGCGTTATATATGTATTTGTGTATGTGTGCGGCATGTATACTGTGCATACATTTGTGTACATGTGAGGTATTTATGCATATGCTAGGTGTGTGCATTTGTGTCTCTGAACATGAGAGAGTTAGAAAGCAGTACAAACAAACTGAGGTGGATTCAGCTATCCTGTCCATCTTTCTGAGCATGTTAAAAAAGCATTAAACAGGTTTCTTGGCAGTTTCTTGTTCTTTTCATTAAACTCTGTTAAGCTTCTAGGATTTTCACTTAAACATACTAAGCAAAAGATTTAAATATTTCATTATAAGCCACTGTTTTGCTGGCATGATCACAAGTGGGGAAAACTGTTAAGTTGGAAATAGAAATGTTGGCTTGGCCATCGTCCTCTCGGATGATCAATATGATGCGCATTTGTGGGAAGCAATGACTGTAGCATATTGTCAGTGATTTCCAACCGTCTGGAATAGTGAAGCCACAAAGGAAGCGTGGGCACACTGCACTCAGCAGCCCAGCCTCATGGATGGTCACAGGTGTGAGGCAGAGGGGGCCAGAGGCCGACCCAGGCATCTGCTAGCCACAGGAAGACTTGGGAAATGGTGCACTACATTCTATAATCTGACAGTCGGGTTTGCCCAGGAGTAAGGGTAGAAATCAAGCACAATTAGATTTACCCAGAACACATGCAAGCGTGTGTCCAGTCATAAGAAATGGGAGGGCCTGAGGCGGCAGTGTCATGGTAGAGTTCTTGGCTAGTGTACAGAATATGCTGGGTTTGAGGATTTGACACCATAAGAAAGAGAAGAGAGAGGAGAAACAGAAGGAGGGAGAAATGGGGGGGGGGCTCAAGACAGGAAGATACAAAGGAAGGATGGAAGGAAAGAGGGAGGAAAGGGGGAGGGAAGGATGGTTGGAGGGAGGAAGGGAGGACAGAAAAAACACAACTACAAGATGGCAGGAGGGACAGGGAAGGAGGTAGGGGTCTGAGATGGGGACAGATGTGGGACAGATTCCCACATCTTGTGGGAATTACCTTGTGAGTAATTTCTGCTTTTGTCTTTCGTTTGTTTGTTTGTTTGTAGTGCTGGGAACTGAAGAACCCTGGTCCTTTGCAGATATGGGGCAAGGACTCAACCACTGATCTGTATCCCCCCCCCCCCACTTGATATTTTAGTGTGCTTGGATGATTTTGCCACTAGAGGAGCTTGGGCCCATTCAAAGACAGACAGGCTCTCAGTCTCAGGGAGAGCAGAGCCCACTAGCTCAGCATCCTCACCTCTTGATGGTGCTAAGACTCAGTTTCTTCACTGCTACAATCAAATGTTCCATGTATTAGGCATTTTTTTTTAACACTTAGTATTACCACTGTGAGAATTCAAGCAGATAATCTGTAAAATTTTCAGCAGGGTGTTGAACACACTCTCAATAAGTGTTAGCTATTATAGCGTTTTCCCCTCTGAATGGGGGATTATTACTGTAAAATGGAAAACATATTCTAGAGTTCTTAAATCAAGAAAAAAGCCTAAGGAGTGTGTCAAAAAATACCTCTAAATATAGAACAGACTGCTGGGAGGAGGCAGGGTGGCTGTGGAGGCAGGCTCGCGCGCGCATGTTCATGCTTGCCTGCTCATATAGAAAGCAAGACAAAAACCTAACAGATTGTGTTCACTGAAAATACCCAGCTGGGCTCCAGGAAAAGGCATGATGATTTCGTCCTGGGCTCATCTGAGAAGAACAGTCATTCATTCTAGAAACCATTGAAAACTTGCTTGAACCAGGAGTAAGCACAGGTGATCTCAAAATTTGTCTTCCAATTCAGCTTGATCCTGTAGACGGAAAGAATTCTGATTGGGGGCACAGCACCTGATCTAAGGATGAACATCTGCCAGCTGCTGCCGAGCTTGTGACGGGAAGGCATGGTACTTTATGGAGAGACAAATGACCATTGGGCAGTAAAGGAGAAGGTCCAAGCCGGGCCTGTGGCCCAGCTGCCTTGTGGGAGTTCTGGCATCATGTATCAGCTTGCTATGGTGTCCTCACCTGCAAAGTAGGGAGCTCAGAGTTGTGCAGAATTGAAACCACGTGCCCCACGGAGAACAGCGTGTGTTTTATTACGTGTCTGAGTATTCCCTGTAAGAATTCACTGTCTGATAGGATCCCAGTTCTCCAGTTAAAAACAACAAACAAATCAAAGCTCTCTGAAGGCCGGGAAGAGGGCTCAGTGTGAAGTACACGATGTGCAAACAGGAGGACCTGAACTCAGACCCTCAGTGCTCACCCACAAAGCCGTGTGGCGGGGGAACGCCTATGTACTAGCTCTGGGAAGTAAAGACAGCCAAGTGCCTAGAGCCTGCTCAGCAGCTAGCGAGTCAGTGAACTCAAGGTCTGGTGAGAGACATTGTCTCAAAAGGTAAGATGGAGAGCAACTGAGGATGAACCCCAGCACGGGCCTGTACTAGTGTCCCCACTCTGCAAATGAGGACACGTAGGCACACGTGTGCATGTGAACACAATAATGGAACCATTTAAAACTTCTTGTAGACTAGGTAGTGTCTCTGTGGCCTTGGTCTCCCTGAGCCATGAGTTTCAGGATGGATTCTCCAAAATGCTGAGCTCCTGTGTAGGCAGCCACATACTCTGTTGTTTGCAGTTTAAATATGCCTTTCATTTCTCCCCCTACTGTCTCCATATATCACATAAGAAAATGGTGCTGCCCAAGGGGACAGGTCCTGGAAGCACAGCTTCCCACAAGTAGACACAATTTGCTTTGGTTTTTGCTTAAATTATTTTATTTTTTCCCTTAAATTACTTCTATCCATTTCTATAACAAGATCTAAATCAATTTTTATCTGTAGCCATAAAACATGAAACTTCCCAAGACTGGAAACAGTAAAGAATTATTCCAGAACCCTGGGTGATCATAAACAGCATTTTATTTGCTTGAAATTAAATGCTATTTATGATCATTCAGGGTTTCCTTCCTTCCTTCCTCCCTTCCTTCCTCCCTACCTTCCTTCCTTCCTTCCTTCCTTCCTTCAGGATGGGCTTATATTGGTCACAGTTTCAAGAATAGAACCTATCATAGTAGAGAAGGTGTCATGGAGTCCCTGATCAGTTTAACGCTATGTTTCCAACATATCCATTAGCAATGCAGCACGTCTCTTCGTTTGCTCCCTTTCCTTCCCCTGAAATCTCAGCAGAGATGGAAGGAGGGAACCCTTTGGTCACATGCCATCATCTCCTCTGCTCATGTGTGCTTATCTCCCTGATGTTATCAAACTCCTATGGTGACAGTTCCCCCTACACTTATAACACACACACACACACACACACACACACAACTGTGCATGGGCACAAATGTACACAACTCACCCCACCCCTCTACCCTGTTTGCCATCCATCTCAGATTTCAAATCTTAGGGAAAAAAAAATTTGGCTGGGAAGCCAAGATAGAAGACCTGAAAAGTATATAAAGTTGCACAGACTCTGCCTGTATCAGAATGTCTAGCAAGATCACCTCAGGGGGCGAAAGGCCTATTTTGGTGTACAGTAGCTGACACTGCTGTTTTTAGGCTGAGAAGAGGCACAGAATCATAGAGAGGAGCATGTGATGGAACAAAACTGGCCACCTTATGGTGCCCAGGGTCAGAGAAAGAGGAAGGATCCTGGGGGCAAATATACCACTTCAAAGACACTCCCCAGGGATCTATTGCTTCCTCCAACTGGGTCCCACTTCCAAATAGCCCATTTGGCTGTAAACTCATTAATATGTTGATGAAGTTAGCACCCCATCCATCCGGTTACTTTTTAATAGCACATAACCAGCTGTAAGCCAGGCCTTCAACACACGCACCTGTGATATGTATGAGGGACATGGGATAGATTTTTCATACCCAAAATGGGATTTCTTTTTTAATGCTTCATTAGATGGTAGACTCATGACAGACTTTACATTCAGCTAACATTTCCACCCTCTACACTTTCACAATTTTCAATTAATAGATATCACTTACAACTTACAGATATCCCTAAGTGCTAAAGAGATCATTTGGGAGTTGCCTTTAAAAGTGGTAGCCAGCAAAATAAATCTGGACCAGAAACTAAATGGAATCTTTCTCCAAGTCCAGACCATGTTTTTCTTAGAACTGAGAGGTTGGGGCGTTTCTTGACCAACAGTTCCGGCATGGGTACAAATGCCCAGCTAGTGTACTTTCTGCCTTATCTCCCCACTGCCCCCTGGTCAGTCTTAGCATTTCATTCCCCAAAGGTCTTTCTCATCCTCTCTGTTCAAGTCCATCCTACAGAAACTGCATGTAATCACTCCCTGTAGCTATAATGGCAGTCGGGCCTAAGTGAGCTGAAAGGGTTATCCCATTTGTCCCAAGGTAAACAGAGCATGACATCCTGTCCCGTGTGTGGAAACAGGGTGTAACCAGGTGTCTACTGGGCATCGTGGGAAGGACAGAATGTAGAGAACTGGAGGCTGACAGCGGCCTCAGAAAGGATGGGAAACCTCACCAACATGAGTTTCCGCAGCTGTAAAGCCAAAAATCCCATAGGAGTGTTCCCAATTCAGTGTAGGGCACAGTGTGTCCAGGGATGGTAGTGACAAAGTAGGCAGAGTTGGCTCTGTGTCCCTCCTCCCAGGAGCAGTTTTCACTACTCTGCGAAGGCTCAGTGCCCCGTCCCTACCTGTGATCCTTCACAGTTCTGACAGTAACCTCAGAAGTCTCGGGGTGTTTCATTTGAGTTTGATTTGACTTGGAATGTGGCAGCTTTATAACGCACTTTTTCTTTCATTGGTCTTGACTAGAAGTCCCAGATCTTGGCTTTTTAGATCTCAGATATTAAGTAAATTATTTTACCTACCTAATAGATAGTTATAAGATAACATATTATCTTGGGCTATCAACTTTATCACACTATACCAATTGTACATTTCCTAAAAGAAGCTCTGTGAGTTCTTTAAAAACATACATGAAGAGGCAGTCTATGTAGTGGTCGATCGAGGAAAAACTTCGAAGCCAGACCAAGGTCGTCATCCAAGCTCCAGCATTTAAATATGGCCCCTTTGGCCAAATGACTCAACATCTGGGCTCTCGCCTTACCTGCGACTGTGAGAAGCAAAGGCTGCCTGTGGGGATCATTGTAGGATGGGCCAAGCAAGATAATGGCCATAAGACATCTAGGTCACCAAGTGGTGGAGCCCACTCCTAGTAACTAGCTGCAGAGTAGCTTGAATGTGCCTGTCTCTGCTAGCCACCACAGGGCAGCAAGATGAGATTTAGAGAAACTCTGTGCCTAGCCAAATGTGTCTCTTGGAGGATATAATTACGATTATTGCTGTATTTATTAAAAACAAGAGGTTGAACAGGATCAAGTCTTTTGTTTCTGAAAGTGTGGTCAGCTATTTGAGGGAGGGTTCAGATGGCT
The DNA here is from genome assembly GCA_019843815.1 of Montemys delectorum. Classification (NCBI taxonomy): domain Eukaryota; kingdom Metazoa; phylum Chordata; class Mammalia; order Rodentia; family Muridae; genus Montemys; species Montemys delectorum. The sequence continues at coordinate 40,214 of JADRCD010200685.1, forward strand.
TAAGATAACAAACTAACTGAGAGCATTGCAGGCGCGCGGGTCTTGAGCACGCTCTCTAATCTCTTGCCCCTCCTCGGTTCAGTGAGGCCAACTGTGGTGTGTATACCTGTAATCCTAGCATTCAGGAGGTAGAAGAGGGAAGGGAAAGATCAGACACAGCTCCAGGTTGCCCACTGTGGTTGTGGTGCCACACACCTTTTAACCGCAGCACTTGGGAGGGGAGGCAGAGATAGGCAGATAGATCTTTGTGAGTTCGAGGCCAGCCTGGACTACAAGATCCTGTCTCACAAACAAATGAACACACAAACTTGGAAAGCTTTTAAAACTCCAGCTCTTTGATCCTTATTCCTAACTGAATCTGAATAACTTCCGGGGCCCTGAGATCATTTTTTTTAAAGGCTCCCAGGGATTTTCATTGTCAGCCAGGACTGAGAACCGCCTCACCGTTCATATGGCATGGTGAAAAGCAGGCACAGAGCACAGAGTTTGGATGAGCTTTGGCTGTGAGGAGATACAGCTTCAAGTATGGTGTCTCACTTCTGTCTCCTTCCTAAGTTTGTTCTTTGCCTTGAGATTCCCTGGAGAGCAGTCTGTCATCAGTACCATTCCCTCAGAACAGATCTACATCCCGTCCCCTGATGCACCAGACTCCTCACTGTGCAGCTTCTGCTGCCTCGGCCTCACTTTTCAGTCATCCCGATTCAACATAGAAGTCACACGGAAGCTTTTCCCAGCTTCAAGCCTTTCTATTTCTATCTCCTGTGCCCTTTCCTTCCCTCCCTCCTAGTCCTGGACTTGACTAACTTCCTCCCCCATCAGGACTCCAGTGAGCTTTTCTTTCTTCCCTGATAACCCATAGTTGCGTTTAATGGGTTAGGTACACCTCATTTCTATCCCTACAATCCACTCCACACATAGTGAGTGATTTACTCAGTCACACTGTACTTGACCATGCTTCCAGTCACACAGACTATTAAATTCCACAAAAGCAAGGACTGTATCTTATTCACACCCTACCACACCCCCAGACCTGTTACTGGTACAGTCAGGCTCAGCAGATACTGAATGAATAACTAAATGATTACACAAAAATGAAGGAAAGGAAAATCCTTAAGACATGGAGTCAGTAAATTACAGAAACCAGGGCCTATATAATGAATGAATACAGAAGAAAACGGTCTTAATGACTGATCCACACAGAGCCAGGTAAATCAGATGTTAGCCCTTTCCTATTCACATGCACACTGTGTATAACACAGCTAACCTGGGTAGAAGGGGAACCCTTCATAGCAGGAAACCAGGCTTTTTACCCAAAGAAGCCTGGCTTCCACAGTGGGCCCTGCCCTGAGCAATAAGTGAAAGGAATCTACAAGGCTCCTATGAAAAATAATATTCAACATTATTGACTTCCTATTTTAGCAGACCTTTATAATGTTAGCAATTAATGAAATATTCAGATAAAATGATGTGGTATTTGAGATTTACTCCAAAACTCCCAGTAAGGGCCAGTGAGGCACGAAGGTAGACACGGAAAAAGATTGATTAAGAACTGATGGGCTTTGAAACTCAGATGCCAGTGTCTTCCCACAAGGAATTCATTATATTATTCTGTCTGCTTTGGTGTGACATTGAAACTATCCAAAATAAATTTGCTTTTTAAGGAAGACATTAAATACTAGTTAAAATAGTCACTAGCCTTTAAAACCTCATAGAAGTCTCTCTCGGCATTACCGTTTGGTTCACTGGATTTGTATTTTAAAAAAAGAGAAAGAAAACCCAGCCATATATCATCTGGAGCCAGCTTGGTCTTGGTCAGTTGGAAACCAGGAATGTTCTCCAAGGTCTGTACACTGTAATCAGTCCCACATAGTTTCCAGGCAGCAGGTTTACACAGCATTGCAGGGTGATTTGTAACTCCATTCATATGTCCATGAGAAATACGGCCCTGTCAGTTCCCCCTTTATTTACTTAGCCAAACAATACTTTTCTACAGCACAGTCTCCCCAGTCTGGAAGCCCACCAGACGACATCTTCTGGTTGTTGGCACCTCCTTCCCTCCCCTTCTGCTGTTTTTACACAGTTCTTCCTTTATGGTCCGCAGAAAGTAAAGCACTGCACTCACTTTACTTGTAACATTTGTGATGGAGATAGGGAACCAACTTCCTCTCCAGGAGGGCTTTCACCTTGCTCAGGAATGTGTATCCAAGGCCCCAGCACCCTTTATAATCCTCTCACATTCTTTCCACAGTCCTGACCCTCTCTCCACAGCCCTTTCTGCCCTAAACAGCCCATGGTTTCCCATTACCTTCTTCCACCCAAGGATTCATACCCGTCTTTGGACTCTTGGGAGCACGTCCATCAGCCTAGTCCTTGCTAGTTCCCATTGCTTGGGGGCAGTCCTATCCTACTTGGTCTGTCCCAGGAGCTGACCTATTTCCTTCCGGCTCCGGTTGCCCAGCGCTCCTCCACATTCACGATAATAGATCTGGATAAAGGTTCCGAGGCCAGCAGCAGGTGACTTGGCCATTAGTCGAGGAGGGCGGGGCGGGGGGGGGGGGCGAGAGAGGAGGGTGGGAACGGGGAGGGGGTATATCTTTAAGGATGAGAGGTTCGGTGCTGGGCTTGGGTCTTCTTGCCCCTTGCAGCCCTATTGGCTTTCCACTTCTGCCTTTGTGGTTCATTCTTCCCGTTTCTCCCTAGAGACTTATTCTGCGTGCCCACAGCCTTGCCTAAGGCCATGAGACCTTCAGATTCTGCTTTGGCTGGGCAGGGCTGCTCAGCTTTTCTTCTCTGTCTTTCTTTTTTTAATGTCTCCTCTTCCCACAATATCTTTTGTTGCATTCATGTTACATTTCCTGTGTTGGTTGGTTTTGGGTTTTTATACCCTAAAAGCTATTTCAGGGACACTCTTTTCCTAATTTGCAGAGGTCAAAAGCCAATCAATGATGTCCCTTTTCTTTCTTAGGTAGAGCACAGTAAATTAGTAGGTAGATAATTACATCTATATTTCTACATTTATTAATAAGTTAATTTATTAATAAGTTTTTAACATATTTATTTATTTATTTTATGTACATGAGTACACACAATAGCTGTACAGATAGTTGTGAGCCTTCATCTGGTTGTTGGGAATTGACTTTTAGGACCTCTACTCACTCTGGTCAGCCCTGCTCGCTGGCCCAAAGATTTACTTATTATTATAAATAAGTACACTGTAGCTGTCTTCAGACACACCAGAAGAGGGTATCAGATCTCATTATGGGTGGTTGTGAGCTACCATGTTGCTGGGATTTGAATTCAGGACCTTCACAAGCGCAGTCAGTGTTCTTACCCGCTGAGCCATCTCTCCAACCCTATTAATAAGTTTTTAATAAGTTAATAAATATAGAAATGTTGACTTTCTTGGAATATCTCTACTACTGTGTATTTTCTAAGCTCATCATGACTTATTGCACTTTTTTCATCAACCAGGAAGAAACAAAAGCTTACTTTTAAAAATGAGTTGATTTTGTAAAAAGAAAAAGAAAAGAAAGAAAGAAAGAAAGAAAGAAAGAAAGAAAGAAAGAAAGAAAGA
>JADRCD010200686.1:0-15518 GCA_019843815.1 Montemys delectorum
TCACTGGACAAATTGATTCAGTGGCCTCATTGGCAATGGGGCACAAAAATTAAAAAGCAGCCTGGGGAACAGGACAGCAGGAGCCTCCTCACCCTGATATTTACTCGAATTAGAAACAAATCATTTAAAATATTGATGCTGAGTCTATGCAGATGCCTGAGAAAGGAGACGCTAATTCTCAGGAGTTTTCCTTAAGTTCTCTTATTGAACATTCAGAAGGGTGATTTTAAAGCCTGGCCATCTAACTTTGCCTGGTAATCCAGCACAGGCAGTCCCAGGTTTGAGGTCAAGCTTGGCCAGTCATGATCTGTGACCTTGGGCAAGCTTCTTTGTGTAGCTCAAAGCCTGGCATCTGCTGAGCCCTGTCAATTCACTTTGCCTGTAGCAGCAATTCCTGTTCAATCAGTTTTTAATCTCCTGTCTCTTCTCGGTCGACATTGTCAAAATGAGTTCAAAACATATCAATGCTGATGAGCTGGTGTAGGGAGGGCCCTCCCTGCTTCCCTCCAGCCTTGGAGGACAGAGGACTACAACAGATATCCAAGGTTTTGTGGTTTGTTTTTTTTTTTTTTTTCCAACAGGGTTTCAAGCAGCCTAGATTCGCTTTGAACTAGCTGTACAGCCTAAGATGAGTTTGAACTTTTGACATTTCTTACCCCCACTTCCTGAATGCTGGGATTCCAGGCACACATACCAATAGGCTTGGTTCATGTGACACTGGGTTCCAACCCAGCCTGTGCATTCGAGGCAAGTTCTCTACCAAGCATCCCCAGCTTAACAAATATCCACATTGATTGAGGCTTCCCTACTTAGGAGATCATTAGATTTTCCAAGGATCCCAGCAGTTTACCCTGGGTGGGAGGTGACCAAGAAAATTATTCAGGGTAGCTTATGTCACAATAAAACAGGAGGGTTGACTTTAAAAATAAAAGCAAAGCAATATAATCCAACTTTTGCTTCTGATAGTGTTGTGGCTCCCCTCCCCCTGCATTCTCTGCCTCTCACAGGAACCTGCTCTTTTTTTAAAAAAAAAAAGATTTATTTTATTTATTTTATGTGTATGAGCACACTGTAGCTGTACAGATGGCTGTGAGCTATCATCATGTGTGTGGTTGCTGGGAATTGAATTCAGGACCTCTGCCGGCCCTGCTCGCTCCGGCGTCATTCACTGTAGCTGTCTTCAGACGCACCAGAAGAGGGCGCCCGATCTCATTACGGGTGGTTGTGAGCCACCATGTGGTTGCTGGGATCCGAACTCAGGACCTTCGGAAGAGCAGTCGGTGCTCTTACTCACTGAGCCATCATCTCACCAGCCCCTGGGACCTTCTCTTATACAGCAACTCATTTGTCATGTATCCCAGCATTGGTCACACCAATCTGTGATGAAGATGGAGTTAGGAAATGATATGTGGGGTGAGTAAGTTGGCTCAGCAGGTAAAGGGGCTTGCAGCCAAGACTAAGGACCTGATTTCAATTTCCAGACCAGACCCACCTAGGGGAGGCAGAGGACCAACTCCTCCAAGTTGTCTTCAGCACTCCACACATATACTGTGGCTTGAATGCACTAAAACAAATATACATGCACAATCACCAGCATCTAAATAAATAAATACAATAAAGGTATTTTAAGAAATAAAGAAGAGCTGGCCCAGTGGTTAAGAGCAGCTGCTCACCAGATGGTGGCGGCACCAGCATTCAGGAGGCAAAGGCAAGCCTCTCTCTGAGTTCCAGCCCAGACTGGTCTACAGAGTGAATTCCAGAACAGCCAAGACTATACAAAGAAAGGGACCCAGCACCTTCCTCTGCATCCTCAGGTACCCGGCATGCTTGTGGTACACATATATACACAGAGAAAAAATCATGCAATAAAAATAAGTTTAAAAAAAAGAAAAGAAATAAAGAAAAAAGAAACAGGGATGGAGAGATGACTCCGTGGGTAAAGAGCACTGGCTCTTCTCTAAAGGGCACAGATTTAATTCCCAGCACCCACATGATGGCTAATAGTGCCAAGGTATCTGATGTCTCCTTCTGGCTTCCACTGGCACTGCACACGTGTGACATACATACATACATACACACAAGCAAAACGCTCATGCATATAAAATAAAAAAATATTTTTAAAAATAAAATAAAGATGACCAGGCATGGTGGTATACGACTTTAATCCCAGCACTTGAGAGACAGAGGCAGGTGGATCTGTCTGAGTTCTAGGCCAGATTGGTCTCTGTGGTAAGTTCCAGGACATCCAGGGTTATATAGGAAGACTCTGTTTCAAAAACCAAAATATCCCACTGGCAGTGGGCAAAGAGACACTGTGTTGGTGGTGTTGTTCTTACATCAGTCAGGGGCAGAGCAGGTGGCAGTCCTTTGTTCATCCTAGCTTGGTGTCTGTCTTGGTAGCCAAAGCTGTCTTATACCTAGGGCTCATAAAAATCAAATCAAATCGAGTCAAATGCAGGCAGCACAGTGCAGCAGGAGGAAGCCAGACGGAGACCTGCTGACCTCCATGCCAACCACAGACCTATCATTCAGTGCACAGCACAGGGAGCCATAGACAACCAACCCACTTGTCACCACACTACACAGCAACACAGGACAGATGGAGTGTTGGCATTTTGTCTAGGTTCTGCCCCACAGTTACCTGGCAACAGCCAGATGTGCCTGACTCACTATAAAAGGGGCTGCTTGCCCCCTCCTCACTTTCTTGCTCTCTTCTCTTCTTCTCTTGCTCTTGCATCTTACCCTCTTCCCCTTCTCTCCCCACTCCCCTCCCTCCCCTCTCCGAGTGCTCATGGCTGGCAGCTGCTCCTTCTTCTTCTTCTTCTTCTTCTTCTTCTTCTTCTTCTTCTTCTTCTTCTTCTTCTTCTTCTTCTTCTTCTTCTTCCCCTTCTTCTCCTCCTCCTCCTCCTCCCCCTCCTCCTCCTCCCCCTCCTCCTCCTCCTCCTCCTCCTTCTCTCTCTCTCTGCCCTTCTCTGTCTCTACTCCCTAAACTCCCCTCCCCATGCCCTGAATAAACTCTATTCTATACTATACTGTCCTGTGGCTGGTCCCTCAGGGGGAAGGGATGCTTCAGCATGGGCCCGCAAAGGCACCTCCTTCCCCCACACCTTACTGCGCCTCCACCAAACATATCCCTGCCTTCTTGTTTTTTAAATAAAACACAACATGGAGGATATCTTCAAGGCCCACCAGCCTCGTGGTCAGCCTGCAGTGATAGCCACCACAGTGTGTGAGTATGGGGTGGTCAGGTGGGAGAGAAAGAATTGGAGCAGTTTGAGCATTATGAAGAGATGGAACTGGAGACTCGGGGTGGAGATGAGGAGCCTGTTGTGAGTGCCCAGCCCTGCCACCTGGGAGTGAAGTCCTAGCCTGGTCCGTGGCTATGCAGCAGCTCATATCATCACTAGAGAACATGGGGCTGTCCCTGGTCGGTGCAGCCGCTAGGGACCACTTGGACGTCCAGGGGCTGTGCATAACTGGCCCCGCCCCCCACTGGTTGTAGGGCTCTGGAGAGCTAGCCCCACCTCTCATTGGCCGCAGCCTTCCGGGATAGCAGATCATGCGACATATCCAAACAGCACAGTGAAGCTGGCCTGGTGGCAGGGGTATGAGTGAGCAGTCTTCAAGGCCATGAATGTGGGACAGCTGACTTCACCACTCTGATGTGGAGTGGCACCGGCACAGAGTTGATACCCTCCCTATCCTAACCCCATACCACTTTGGAAAATCAGCCCACATGGTCATGAGTTTAGGAAAGCAAGCCCTGCCTCTCATCAGCTGCAAAACTCAGAGAGCACACTCTATTCCTCTCCTGAAAGATCCTGGTGATAGGGGTATAGGTGATCCAGCCCCGAGAGTTTAGGGGTGCTGACTCCACCACTCCTCTGCTGTGAGCCGGCATGGGTGTGGGGCTGATGCCTTTCCCGCCTTGCCCCTCACCACCAGCAGCAGTCAAGAGAGCTGGACGTGGGCTCATGAGAGCAGGAGACATAGCCCTGCCTCCTCACTGGCTGTAGCTTTCAGGAGATCAAGCCCTGTACCTCACCTGGGCAACCTTGGATCTGGCCCTGATGGCAAAGGAAGAGGGAGCCAGTCCCCGAATGAGAGCTGTCCCATCCTCCGCCCCCCCCCCCAGGCTGTAGCACCTGGGAGTGCCCTCCCACCCCCTTCCCTGCACCTTGACTGGGCAGCTCAGTGGAGGTGGCTCTGGAGGTGTAGGTTTGGAAGAGCCTGCCCTGAGGCCATGAGAGGAGAGCTGACCCTGCTTCCTGCCAATGGCTACATTGGGTGGCCTAGCTGGAACAGTGCTAGGGAACAAGCCCAGGTAGTGCAGACAAGGGAGAACCGGCAAGCTGAGCAGCTCAGCTTCCACCCAGGCCCAGATCCAGGGGTCTGAATTGGCCCACCCCAAAATCTATGAAATCAGTGAATGGTTAAGATGCATGAAAGGGCCAGTTCTGCTGATCCAAAGCTGCAGGATCTCTATGACACAAGGCAATAGGCTAACCAGAAGGAGTTTTGATGAGGATCCAATATTGATGGTGTCACACAAGACAGAGATCTCAAACCAGACCAATGACTCATTGCAACGAACATTTGTAAATGAAGATGTTTGGACAGAGGCATATATGGTGGGACACACTGTGACACACTACAGTGTCCACGATGAGATCTTTTCTATGCTTTTTTGTTTGCTTGCTTGTGCACTTGTGTGTGTGTGTGTTTTATTTTGGGAGGGAAGCTACAAGGGCAAAGGGCAGATTTGAAGAGACAGGGACATGAGTGGGACTGGAGCGTATGATGTGAAACTCACAAAGATTCCTTGGGAGGCAGAGGCAAGCAGATTTCTGAGTTCGAGGCCAGCCTGGTCTACAGAGTGAGTTCCAGGACAGCCAGGGCTACACAGAGAAACTCTGTCTGGTGGGGGTGGTGGAGGGGGAAACAACAACAACAACAACAACAACAACAACAAAACAAACCACACAAAACCAAGAAACTCACAAAGATTCAGTAAAAAGTTAAATAAATAAATAAATAAATAACAATATGAGCTGGAGAGATGGCTCAGTGGATAAGAGCACTGCTCTTCCAGAGTTCCTGGGTTCAATCCCCAGCAACCACATGGTGGCTCACAACCATCTATAATGAAATCCAATGCCCTCTTCTGGCAGGCAGATGTACATGCTGACAGAGCACTCATACTCATATAAATTAAAACAAACAAACAAACAAACAAACAATATGTGGTTTGATCCTATCTGCACTGGATTTCTAATTGAGGTATGGCTCAGCAGCAGAACACTTGTTTTGAGTGTGCATAGCTTTGAGCCTAGTATCACCAAAAATGAATAAATGAGTGAATGAATGAATAATGCATGCATGAATGAATGAATGCATGAATGAATGAATACATAAGTAGGGGCCTGGCTCAGTGGTGAATGTAACCCTAACACTTGGGAGATTGAGGGAGGGAGATCAGGAGACTGGGAGTTCAAGGTGATCATTGGCTATTCTATGTGAGTTCGTGTGTGTGTGAGTGTGTGTGTGTGTGAGTGCGTGTGTGTGTGTGTGTGTGTGTGTGTGTGTGAGTGCGTGTGTGTGTGTGTGTGAGTGTGTGTCTCAGGGGTTTGAGACTGTCTCTCCAAGTAGTCCTAGCTGTCTTCATTGATTATCAAGTTCAAGGCTAAGCTGGGTTATATGAGATACAGTCCCCCAAAACATAATTAAATAAATCTCACTGGAATGCAGAAAGAAAATACCTAGTGGCTCTCTAACATATCATAGTTCTTTTTGTATTTTGGAAACTCTTGCAAATTGGGAAACCATAAATACTTATTTTCTGATCAGAAAATAAATAAACTGGGTATGGCGACTCACACTTGAAGCTAAAATTGAGGCCCTTCATGAGTTCAAGGACAGCCTGGGCTATGGCGTTAATTTTGGACCAGTCTGGGCAACAGTGAGACCCTGACCCAAAAATAACAAACAAACAGGTCTGGCAACAGCGTGCAAGAGGTAAAGGCTCTTGTTATCAAGCCTGGACCCCATGTGGTGGAAAGAAAGAACTGACCATTGCAGAGTATCATCTGACCTTTGCTCACATGCCATGGCTTTAAGCACACACACACACACACACACACACACACACACACAGAGAGAGAGAGAGAGAGAGTAAGAGAGTAAATAAATGTGATTAAAAACCAAAACCATAACAATAAAATATAAAAATTTTACTTTTAAAAAATATTTTTATTTAAAAAGTGTTTATTTTAGCTAAGTGGTAGTGGTGCACGCCTTTGATCCCAGTACTTGGGAGGCAGAGGCAGGAAGATAACTGTGAGTTCAAGGTCAGCATGGTTTTAAGTTCCAGGACAGCCGGGGCTACATAGAGAAACACTGTCTCACAAAACCAATTTATTTTATTTTGGGATATGAGTGTTTTGCCTGTATGTGTGTATATGCACTGTATGTGTGCCTGGTGGTCATGGAGGTCAGCAGAGGGTCAGCATCAGATCCCTTGGAGCTGGAGTTATGAATAATTGTGAGCTGCCATGTGGGTGCTGGGAATCTCTGTAAGAGCAACCAGTGCTCTTAACCACTGAGCTATCTCTCCAGGCCCTTATTTTAATTTAAAAATTTGTTTGTTTATTTATTTATTTATTTATTTATTTATTTATTATGTACACAGTATCATGCCTGTATACCAGAAGAGGGCATCGGGTAATGGATCCCATCACGGATGGTTGTGAGCTACCATGTTATCCTGGGAATTGAACTCAGGACCTCTGGAAGGTCAGTCAGTGCTTTCAACCTCTGAGCCATCTCTCTAGCCCCCTTCCTTTGATTTTTAAATATATATATATATATATATATATATATATATATATATATATATATATATCTAGGTGCATGAAAATGTGTGCCATGCTTGTGGAGGCCAGAGTGGCTGGGAGCCAAACTCTGGCCCTCGGTGAGAGCACTGAGCACTCTTAACCACTGAGTCACCTCTCAGGAAGAAAGTTCTCTGTAGAATTCTACTCCAGGCAGGATAAAGTCCATACTAACACCTAAGGCCCCTCACCCAGGGCAGGAGTGCTAAGCCGGTGTTATCTTCTGGAGCTGTGGGACAGACACACCCTAAACTGCAAACAAGCCTGGCATGCCTTGCCCTGAACTTAGCTTTCTGTCCTCCCAAGCCTTCAGCTGCCCATGAGAACCACTCAGCTTCCCCACCTGCTGCGCTTGAACCACCCTTTCTGGCAAGCACCTGGACAGTGCATGTTCTGTGCCAGGTAGCAAACTTGCTTGGCAGCTTTTCTCTGATACAGTGAGTGGTGAGCTCCTCAAAGGCTGGCTATAGCTTCTTTACCAGGGCCCTGGCTTACTGCTTACACCCCCCCCAAATAGGCAATGGATGCTGCTGGAGTCAGCTGTAGACAAAGGCAGTGTCAAAGACTTGGGGACAGTGAGGCAGGTTTTATTAGGGTGTGACTTGGGGGTCAATTTTAAGGAAAAGTAATATGGACCAGGCTAGCAAGATGGCCCAGTGGATAAAGGTGCCTCCCAACAAGCCCACAAAGATAAGCACAGGGCATTGGTTTCCCTGGACCTGGAGTTACAGGAGGTTCTGAGTCACTGTGTGGGTAATTTGGAATCCAACATGGGTCCTTTGAAAAAGCAACTTCTGAGACGTCAATGCGGTAGCAGGAGAGACCAGTCTAAAAGTTTCCTGAGAGTTTCACCCTAAAAGGATCCCTGACTTCCAAGACACGTCCCCTGGCTTCCACACACACACACACACACAGAGGCACTCACACATACGCACAGACAAAATAGATAAAATAAATTAATATGTTGAAATACACAAAATTTTCTCTCAAGTATGTTGGTTTCACTCTTTATATTGATTGATAATACAGGAGACGTTCATCCTAATGTTCTTTCACATGCTAGAGATACTTGCTCTTTTTTATTTATTTATTTTTTCTTTTTATTTAAAGATTTGTCTTTATTTATTTATTTTAAGTATATGAGTACACTGCAGCTGTCTTCAGACACACCAGAAGAGGGCATTGAATCCCATTACATATGGTTGTGGTCCACCATGTGGTTGCTGGGATTTGAACTCAGGACCTCTGGAAAAGCTGCCAGTGTTCTTAACCACTGAGCTATTTCTTCAGTGCAGAGATAACTTCTTGTTTTACATTTATAACTTTCAGTGAAAAAGGAGCAATACTTACAAGAAAACCAGTTGTCTAAAGTGAGTGTCATCAGAAAACAAAATTAAAAGACAAATGACAACTGGAAACATTGATATCCTAGAGTAAGGAGATAATGGGCTTTCTGCTGATCTGATGCCTTCTTCTGGCCTCTGTTGGCATGAGGCATGCATGTAGTGCAAGACAAAACACACAAAATTAAATGAAAATTTTAAAAATTAAAAAGAAAAGATACATTTCACACATGATGGTGCCTGCCTTTAATCTCAGCACTTGGGATGCAGAGGCAGGCAGATATCTCTGTTCCAGTCTATCCTGGTCTATAGAGTGACTTTCAGGACAACCAAGGCTATTCAGAGAAACCCTGTCCAAATAACAACAACAACAACAATAACAACAACAACAAAACCCTACTCAAAAGCCCAGCATAGCTTGCCAGGCCTGATGGCTCATACCTTTAATCTCGGCACTCAGGCACTGGCAGAGGCAGGCAGATCTCTATAAATCTGAGCTAGCCTGGTCTACATAGTTTTAGGCCAGTCAGGGTTACATAGTGAGACCCAGTCTCAAGAACAAACAAACAATAGACAAAACCAAAAACAGCAAAAAAGCCCAGTGTGATGGTACACACCTGTAGTCCCAGCACTCAGAAGAGTGAGGCAGAACTGTGAGTTCTAGGCCAGCCTGGGAATGTATGTATTTTGGGTGGATCAACACACACACACACACACACACACACACACACTCACACACACTCACACACAGACACATACACACACACAAAGAGAGAGAGAGAGAGAGAGAGAGAGAGAGAGAGAGAGAGAGAGAGAGAGAGAGTCAAAAGCCTATAATCTCAGCATTTAGGAGGTGGGGACGAGATGATCAGAAGTTTAAGGACAGCATCTGCAGGAGTTTGAGGTCATCATGGGACATATGAGAGACTTGCTCAGAAAGAAAACACCCCCCCACCCCCACCCCCACCCCCACTCACACCAAGGTGTCCGAGCTGTGTTAAATCCTGTCAGAGTCCACATGGTGAAAGGGGAGAACTCCTGGATGAGGTCTCTAACCTCCATCCCTGCCCCATGGCATGCCTGCCTGTGCCCAACAAAAATAAAAGTTGGAAGCAACAAACAACAAAAATGAAGCAAGCAGCCCACCTCCACCCTCAGGGCTTCCTTGTCTGCATAACTCCCTACCCCATGCCCTTGATTCTCCATCGTCTTCACAATGGATCCTGCCCTGTACCCCTGCCCAACTGAAACTCCCAACCTGCCCCTGTCGAGCTTTACCACACTCTGTTTTCTATAGTATTTGTAGTGTATGCTATAGCTCACATAGCATATTACAGAGCTTTCTGACTTCTGTTTCCTCCTGATAAATGAACTCTGCTAGGTCAAAGCGTTTATCTCTGCTAACATGTATCACAGCCTGAAAGGTCATGGCTATGTTCTCAATAAATATTTGTGAAACAACTGAAGTTTTAGAAGCAGCATGGGCTGGTGGTGTGGTGCTGAAGCCTGGCATTTGTAAAGCCCTGGGTTCCATACTTAACACCTCAATGTAGTTTCTATTTTGCTTTATTTTAATTTTAAAGTATAACAGACACATGGCTTCATAGTGAAAGAAAGTATGTCAAAATGTTAATGATCATTTCTGCTGATATTTTTCCTTCTTTGCCTTTTCCTCTGGGTTTATTCCTGAAACCTATATGAACCCTATATGAAATGGGTTATTTTGGGCAAGTATGGTGGCACACACCTCTAATCCTAGCACTCAGGACTGAGGCAGTGGCATCACAAATTCCAGACCAACTTGAACTTCATATAGAGACAAAAATAAAGGGGGTATTTTGGAATGATTCAGTGAGTAAAGGTGCCTGCCACCAAACCAGATGACGTGAATTTTCACTCCAGAGCCCATGTGATGATGGAAAGCCAAATCAATGTGTCAAGTTATCTTCTGACCTACAAAACACACACACACACACACACACACACACACACACAGACAGAGAGAGAGAGAGACAGACAGACAGAGACAGACAGAGAGAAAGTCAACGAATAATAAGAACCGTAGATTCCAAAGCTCCACATTTTAAAAAGTATTATCTTATCATGAGAAAACTGCTTCCTAAACCTCTTGTAAGCCTCTAGTGCCCTGCCCTCAATATCACACAGTGAACTGCTCTTGCTATGAATTTTGCGAATCTGTTTTTTTTTTTCTGTATGAAAAGCATCAGACATTGGAGAGGTATTGATGCAATATATGTCGTGCAAGGACATATATATGTAAAATATTGCTTTTCTTTTGTGGTAAATAGTGCCGAAGGTAATAGATATCCACGCCTCGCCCAGCCACTGCAACATCGCCCAGGGAACACACCCACCTAGCAACCGGGAGCCGAGCTGAAGAGCGACGCTGCGCCTTTAATTCCGGGGCTGGGGTGGGGGCAGTGCAGAGAGGTTCCGCTTTCCCATTCCCTCCAGCACCTCCAGTGGCAGCTGTCACCTGTAAGCCGAGCACCGCTCAGGGGCATGGAGCCCGGCGCCCATTGGACAGGACCTCTCGGCTGCAATTTACCCTCCAGTCTGGGGGCCAGGCCCTGCGCAGGCGGAGGGTAGGAGTCCCAGGTGCCCTCCGCCCGGAGACTTCCCAGGAAGGCGGCGAGGGCGTGGCTGCAGTCCAGTTTCGGCGATCAGAGCCCCAGGTGAGCCCGGCTAGGCGGCTGGGGCGACCCCGGAGTCGCAGGGACCGAGCATGGCGCTGGCGGCCGCTGCCGCTGCCGCCGCCGCCGCCGCAGGGGTGAGCCAGGCGGCGGTGCTGGGCTTCCTGCGGGAGCACGGCGGGCAGGTGCGCAACTCCGAGCTGCTGAGCCGCTTCAAGCCGCTGCTGGACGCTGGGGACCCACGGGGCCGCGCGGCCCGTAGGGACCGCTTCAAGCGGTTCGTCAACAACGTGGCGGTGGTGAAGGAGCTGGACGGGGTCAAGTTCGTGGTGCTGAGAAAGAAGCCGCGGCCGCCGGAAGAACCCGAGTCCCCGCTCCCCCCCAGCCCTGGGATGCCAGCTGCGCTGGCCGAGTGTGCTGCTGTCCCAGCGGAGGACAACTGTGACCCCGGGGCTCCCCACTCCCCACAGCCCGCAGGAGAACCAACGGAGGACTCGTCCGCACCATCCGAGCTACAGCACACCCCTGAGACCCCACCCTCGGGGGTCACCCAGGTTGAGGCCCCATCAGGCTCAGAGCCACAGCCCGGGGGACCCGAGGATCCGGAGCTACTTTGGTCCTCGGAGCTAGCCCGACCGGCCAGCGTACCGTCGGGGCTGGCCCTGCGGATCACAGAGTCACCAGGCCCGGAGCCTGCACCTCCCACGGCGCAAGTGCCACCGCAGAAGCCCTGCATGCTGCCAGTGCGCTGCGTGGTCCCCGGCCCCGCGGCGCTGCGGATCCGCGCGGAGGAGCAGGGCCTGCGTCGGCAGCGCTCGGAGGAGCCGAGCCCGCGGGGCTCCCCGATGCTCCTGCGGCGGCTCTCCGTAGAGGAGTCGGGT
This sequence comes from Montemys delectorum, assembly GCA_019843815.1. Classification (NCBI taxonomy): domain Eukaryota; kingdom Metazoa; phylum Chordata; class Mammalia; order Rodentia; family Muridae; genus Montemys; species Montemys delectorum. The sequence continues at coordinate 11,769 of JADRCD010200686.1, forward strand.
CTGGGACTTCACCTGGGACCCGGCCGCTCCCCGCATCTCAGGCGCCTGTCCCGCGCCGGCCCGCGCCTGCTGAGCCCGGACACGGAGGAGGTGCCCGTCGCGCCGCCGCCGCCACCCGCGGTGCCCCTGGAGCCCACGGAGCACGAGTGGCTGGTGCGCACGGCCAGCGGCCGTTGGAGCCACCAGCTGCACGGGCTGCTCTTGCGGGACCGCGGCCTGGCTGCCAAGCGCGACTTCATGTCCGGCTTCACCGCCCTACACTGGGCGGCCAAGAGCGGCGACCGGGAGATGGCTTTACAGCTGGTGGAGGTGGCGCGGCGTGGGGGCGCGCCCGTGGACGTGAACGCGCGCTCGCACGGTGGCTACACGCCGCTGCACCTGGCGGCTCTGCACGGCCACGAGGACGCCGCGGTGCTGCTAGTGGTGCGCTTGGGCGCCCAAGTGCACGTCCGTGACCACAGCGGCCGGCGTGCCTACCAGTACCTGCGGCCTGGCTCCTCCTACGCGCTGCGGCGTTTACTGGGTGACCCTGGCCTGCAATCTACCACGGAGCCGGATGCGGCCAGTGGTGGCAGTGGGAGCCTTGTGTCTCGGCACCCCGTGCAGGTGGCTGCCACCATCCTCAGCTCCACCACTAGCGCGTTTCTGGGCGTCCTAGCCGATGACTTGATGCTCCAGGACCTGGCCCGAGGCTTGAAGAAGTCAAGCTCCTTCAGCAAGTTCTTGGGTGCCTCACCCATGGCTCCCCGAAAAAAGACCAAGATCCGTGGTGGCCTGCCATCCTTCACTGAACTCTCTCGTCGACCCACTGCAGGACCTTTAGCTGGTTTAGTGCCCAGTCTGCCCCCTCCAACCTGAAAGGCGTTGGAGCTACCAAGGCCTTGGTTGTCCTTCCAGGGCCTGTGGCATGCCATCTAAGCCTGTCCAAGACAGGCCCAACATCTGCAGCCTGTCTCACTTCCAGTTTTTATCTATTGCAGCCTGCTGTACCCAGATGGGCCTCCACCTTCTGTTTGAAAGTTGACGAGCCTACGGAGACTGGGATTCTCCTTCTCCAGGAGATGATCCAAGCAGTCAGACCCGCTCTTGGGAGGAGACTTGAAGTTTAGGGCCAAAGGTTAAGGGGCAGCAGCTGGTCTGGCCCCTGGAGGTGTTAACCAGAGGCCTCTGGGTGGACACATTACCAAATCAGCAGTAGAAGGTGGCTCTCTAGATGTTCAAAGAGGGTGGCTTTAAGATCTGTTGTGGCTTTGTAATCTGATGCTTTTATTCTGTTTTTAAATTAAAATGAGGTACAGTAACTTTTACCTTTTGAAATTCTATTTTTTTCCCCATTTTTAGGCAAAGTAGTAAGACATTTTCAGTTTTTTTGCTAACTATTTTGGAAATCTATCTTTTAAAAAGAGATGGTTGAGTCTAAAAGAAATGAGTCCTAAGCCAACAGCACCCAAGCTTATCTACCTCAATGTAAGCAGCAGAGAGTCTAGAGTCTTGAACGTGGAGTAACTATTGTGAGCCTAATGAATGTAACTAATTCCAATTATACTGTGAATGTCAAATATTGAGAAACAAGTGTATGATTGGGCTTGCGGCCCATGCCGTTAATCCTAGCACTTGGGAGGCAGAGACAGTCAGTGAGTTCAAGACCAACCTGGTCTACAGAGCAAGTTCTAGGCCAGCCAGGGCGACACAGAGAGAGACTCTGTCTCAAAACAAAGCAAGCAACTCCCCACCCCCCCACAGCCCACACCAGAAAAAAAAAAACAATTTAAAATGAGCAAAAAATGAACAAAGAGAAGCGCATCTTGAGAGTAAAAGTGATTTAACAAAGAGAGAAAGAGATATTTTGGTAAATAATTTTAAACTACTCTGGAACATATTTGTGTTCAGCACTAACTGGTGGCTACTTTGACTTGGCATGCCATTTTAATTTTTTTTAAATTGTGACTTAATTGTGAATTCTGAATCCATAGTTTTCAGTGCAATGGGTGACTAGTCAAACAAACAAACAAAAAGTTATTATACCAGAAAAAAGAACTTATTAATAGAAACTTATTAAAGAACTGATTCCTACTTTTTTAATATGAAAGTTCTGAATAAGTAAGTATGTAATATTCATTTTTTCAAAAACCATTTGAAAGAGCAAATGTAGAGCAGCGACCTAGAATGATTAGTTTAACTTCTGCACCTTTGTCCCTTCTTATGAATGGAGCAGGCTTACGGGCCGAGAGGTCCTGATGGGCATAGTAGAATTGTAAAAGTACCCCCCCCTTTAAAGATGTGAGATCTATTTGCTCAGTCAACTTTTTGTATGAAATCATGATATTACTGTTTTTGAAAATTATGTTTGCATGTCATTAGTCATACTGAATAGTTCTTGTGGCACATGAAATATGGCTTCCTTTCCTATCTATGTCAGTGAGACCTTTGAAATCATTAAAGGCATCCCAACAGTCAATTATGGAACGATTTAAACAATAAAATAAAGTTTCTGTTTTCATTTTGCTTGTGTGGGGTGCCCTTCTTTGGCTTTCCTTATTGAATGAAATGTTATTATTGGAGCTGGAGAGATGGCTCAGCAGTTAAAAGCATCTAATGTTAAAAGCTCTTGCAATGGATCCCAGTTTGGTTCCCAGGACCCACATCAGTCCGTTCACAGACTCCTTTAACTCTGGACTCGATACCTCTATGTAGACATACACCCACATACACAAATAAAAATAAATCATTAAAATAATGATAACAATAACATCTTGCTCTGTGTGAGACGGAGGGAGTGTGGGTCTGCATGTGCCATGGAGCATATGCAGAGGTCAGGAGACAATTTCAGGAGTCGGTCTCTCCTTCACTGTGAGATCCAGCACTGAATGTAGGTTGTCAGCCATGCTAGGTAAGTGCTGTACCTGCTGGACCATCATGCTGCTCCCCCACCCCCACCCCAGGGCTAGAAAGTGAATCCAGGGTGTCTCCTGTATTGGACAAAATCACCCACTAGCTACAACTTGCTCCTCTTTTATCTATGGAATGTCCTCTTTATATTTCCACCACCCCTTTCAAGCATTCTATATTCAAAGAGTTCAGATTTCGTTGCAAAGGAAAGGAATCAACCATACAGGCATTATAGTCATGAACCGAGGATAAATGCAAGCCCTGATCCCACTCTTTCTACTTCCCCTGCCAGGAACTCCAGCTAGACTGCATAAATTATTTTAAAATGCAAATTAAATCTTCTGCCTCCGCAGAATAAGAATGTGGAGAGCGAATAATCACTGCAATTTGGTGTAGCTCAAGCTCCAGGAGACAGAATGAAACATTAGAGGTTTTCTCTAGTGAAGGAAAAGCCTGACTGACAAGGGGTGACAAAGGTCCCAGGGGCAGACATGACTTGCCTTGAGAGACAAGACCCCAGCTAAGGAGCCGTAAAGAGAACCAGGGATCCCAGAGAGCTTACCTCCCAGGAGAGCTATTTCAGCTGCCAGAGGAGTCTTCATATTTCCCCAGTACCCTGAAAACCTCCTGTGACATGAACCATTTGCTAAGAGTTAAGAATCAGTAACCCCACAGCTTGGGTGTTAGGAACCATTGTTGTTCCCACGAAGGTCCAGACTGTGCTGGAACTGTGTGGGAATCAGTGAGAATGACAGCATGTGGGAAGAACCATATATTTATTTATTTTCTTAAAAGAAAATCATTAGTTGGTGACCAGAGAGAGAGAGAGAGAGAGAGAGAGAGAGAGAGAGAGAGAGAGAG
>JADRCD010200687.1:0-12030 GCA_019843815.1 Montemys delectorum
ACACACACACACACACACACACACACACACACACACACACACACACAGATATATACGAACACTCACATAGGCACATGTACCCAGGCATACACATACACATAAATCAAATTAAAATAAATGAATAAAGAAAATTTCTGCAAATTAAAAAGAATAAAAACCAACTTTACTGGGCATTAGAGAGCTTGCTCGGTGAACTAAGGCCACTTGCTGCTTCTCTAAAGGACTGAGTTTAGTTCCCAGCACCCACACTGGGCAGCTTACAACTGTCTGTAACTCATGCACCAAGGATATGATGCCCTTTCCTGACCTCCACAAACACTTGCACACACACACACACACACCACACACACACACACACACACACACACACACACACGCACACACATGCCTTTTACTAAAACTCTTTAGGACTGTTTCCCCCAGTGCCCCAACACACCACTAATCATGAATATGTGTCTCTTGAATAAAAAGGATGTTTTCACCAGTAAGTAATATATTGGCACCAACAGCTATCAATATCCTAAGTGCCATACTGATTGAAGTGCTGCTTTTGATGATTATCCTGGCCCCTGGAGGTGGGATCACAGCCCAAGGTTCTGACCTGAGACATGCTTATGGAGCAAGTGTGACCAGAGTTCCAGAGTCCTTGCTGCTTGTCACTTACAGAGCTGGGAACTGAATCTTTTTAACTCCTGCTTTACTTAGAGAGCCAATAGTCTCAAAAGCCCTGAAGGGTCTGTGGTTTCAGGAAGTATGGTTCTAGAACATCTCAGGTTGGAAACTCCAGTCCAGAATTTATGAAGACCTCACACAAGGCAAGGAAGGCATTGTTCTGCCCAAATATTAGGGAAACGGGGAAGGATACAACGGGTCTCTGAAGTTAGCAGGGATGTGTCTATACAACCAGACTTTGTTCTTTATGATCCATGTTCTTTTCTGCGTACTCATGCCCTGAGACTCAGGCTTCTGACCTTTTTTCCTTTCCAGGCTGGGATCGATGGGGAAAGCATTGGCAACTGTCCTTTCTCTCAGCGTCTCTTCATGATCCTCTGGCTGAAAGGAGTTGTGTTCAATGTCACCACCGTGGATCTGAAAAGGTAAAGGACCCTGTGTTCACGAGGGGCCACCTAGCACAAGGAAGAGTCAGATGGAATGAGAAAAATCCAGTGCCATCCTGGGGCTCCAGGAAACCTATGTCATTGCCCAGAACTGTTCCCAGGGCCCAACCCAGCTCACAAAGGAGGCTAAGAAAAACCAGAACCTCCCTTAGGGCTGTGCTTCACTCCTCTGGTTGGCATGGATTGATTAGCAAGAAGAAAAGAAAAGAAAAGGAAAAAAAGAAAAGAAAATAAAAGAAGGCAAGGGCATGCAACAAGTGCCTGCCTCGAAGAAGGGCACAGGCATATAAAAACATGACATGTACCCCAGTAGCACAGACATTAGGTCTGCGGGACCCTGGTGGGGCTTCAGGATTGGCAGCTGGACTGTCAGGGAATTAGAATCCTGGCCTTTTCTGAGGATTTGTCTTGGCTTGCAGAACCCCTAGTATGAGAGTTCTGGACCAGAGGACTGCATGCACAGGTCCTAAGAGGGGGGGAAATAGCTTGATTATGTCTATTCATTTGAGCTCTTGAGTTCAATTTTATTCCTGTTTATTTATTGTGCTAAGGATCTAACTTGGAGCTCCCCGAGTGCTGTTCATGATGTCACTGAGCTCTAGCCTGGGTCCTCTGAGTAGAAGCAGAAGCATAGCAGGTGTCTAACTGCGCTGGAGCTCCGGTGCCCAGCAGAGCCCTACCACAGCCCACAGCCCACAGCCCACGGTGGGAAGGCTTCCAAAGCAGCCCCCGCTGTTCAGTTCTTCTAGTGCTTCTCCCTGAGTCCTCCCTGCCCTCGGGGCTGTGCTTGTTCCTGGCAGCTCTTGCTAAGAGGCTTCTTCCAAGTTAGTCAGGATTCTCCTCCTCATTCCTCAGAACTTCCGAGGGCCCTGCCTCCAAGCTCAGCTTCAGCCCCAACTTCTTGGTAAGGCCTCAGTAACCCATCACTCTCTGGAGCGGCCTCCCTTTAAACTCACCTAGGTAAGATCTGAGCATCCTTAGGCACAGTCCTCATTTAGCACTCTACCTAGTTGCCACGTCTACAGCTTTATACCTGCGGAACGACTTTCTCCTGCAAAATCCTGCAATATATACTTAATAAGGGAAATTCCAGCACTTTATATTATACAAGGAAGGGGAGACAGACCCACTGAGGTCCCTTACCAGCTGGAAACAGGAGGGGCTGCTGCTAAGATTCTAGTGTCTGGCACAGTAAGGGAACATGCATCTGCCATGTAGCCAGTGTCTGTAGCAACTGAAAAGAGCAGGATTCCAGAGCCTGGGCAAGGCAGGAGCTTCCCTTCACAGAGACCAGAGTCTTTTGGTTCTAGACTCTTCACTGGAGTTCACTGGAGTTCGTAGCTGGAGCTCAGGCAGGGGGAGGGAGTCCCTCAGGCATCTTATGGATGCTTCTGTTTCTCTCTCACCCATTATCAGACCCAGTCCTGCTGACACCCCTCTAAGGCTGCCTTGATGAGTAATATCACCCGAGTTTATAGCACTATCCACACACACATAAATACTAGTTCCTAAGAAAGCTGATCTTATTCCGGCACCGCCATTGATTGGCCGAGTGACTGGGAACTTTTCTGAGCCTCAGTTTCTTCATCTGTCCCACGATGATTAAAAACGAATGCGTTTTGAATCCGTGGGAGTGCTGCTAGGGGCATAAGGAGGTAGGTCATGGATTTACGGTTAGGATTCTCCTTGGCATGCTACATGAACTTGAAACCCAGCACCCCTCATGGAGCTGTCAATCAGGGAGCTAAAGAAAGGATGAGGTGCATGAAATAATTCACAAATCCAATCTGGAGATATAGAATCCTGTAATTTCAATTCCAAAGTGCTGTGGCAGGGGTTGACAGAGAGAGGAAGGGGTGGCACTGCCCAGCATGCTTTTGACAATGCCCAGCTAAGCTTCAGGAGCCAGAAGTGGCATGTCCCTAAGGTGTCAGAACCCAGCAGCCAAAGTACCCCCAGTACCCCAGAAACGAAACCGCACCACCTCCCTGCCAACAGACCAACAGACAACTGTATCTTTAAGCCCCAGTAACTGCTCCAAAATAAGATCAGTAAGGACTTCCTTCCTGGCCAGTGTCAGTTACAAAACAGGAGGAGCCCGGCAAAGAATGTCCTCTCTTTATGTGAGGGGAGGGACACACACAGAGTCAACAAAGGCACTAAGTAAATTAGATTTTAAAAATACTGGCAGTCTCAGTTGTCTGAGTTCTGAGTGTCACAGAATGAGACTGGAGAGCAGCCTATTGGGAGTGACTTGGGAGCAGCACCATCATTGAAATTCTTCTCATCCCCTCCCTAGCTGATTAGACCAGGAATTTGTCTCCTCACAGAAGCCTCTGCCCTTCTTGTTGACACTTTACAGTTTCTCCATCTCATATTTTTTGCTCCAGTGGCCACAAAGAATGTTGCAAACTCAGAGAATGGAAACTCCCTTGGCTGCCCCAGACTCCTGCCGTGAGCCCTTCCCTCCTTCCTCAGTACAACCCCCTGAGTCTCCACTTCCTGTTGCCAAGCCTCCTTCCCCTCCCTCCTCGACCCTTGCTCTGGAATCCTTGCTCTCGAATTTGACCACCTGGCAGGAGGAATTTTAGAAGCACACCACATCATTGGCACTAACCGACCCAATGTCCTTCTTGGTGCTGTCCCCAGACGTGCACCTGTGGCACTCAATATACTAAGTATCCAGGCAGCACCAACAGGGACCACACCTGCTGAGGGCTGAGTCGACCTGTCCCCTGTGTGCAGCAAAGGTGGTGAGGTTCCTGACACTGAGTTTTCTTAGATTTAAGAAGGATTGTGAGCAACATACCAAAAGACCTTCTCTCTTCTTTATGTTTTGGTATTGGGTGGGGGATGAGCCCAGGGCTTTGCATACTAGAGAAGTGCCTGCTATACCCCAGCTCTCTCTTTGTATTTTCTGGTTTTATATAGATCTTGTTAACTTTCCCAGACTAAATCTGAGTTCACTCTGGAGTCCAGGCTGGTCTTCAACTTGAGATCTTCATGCCTTAGCTCACCTGTATAGTTGGGACAAGTGGGACTGTGTTCTCTCTTCAGAAGAACTAAGTGTGGCTAAGCACCATTCATCTCTAAGGTTTTACTGGTCCCGGGAAACCCTGAGACAAAAGGAAACTGCTTTTCTAAACACGTGCTGCATTTACTCAAGTCCTACTACATACATGAAGTTGTGATTCCTTGGAATTGGATCATTTATAATTAGAAGTACCCCTTAAAAGCCCTAAAAACTTTGTTGTAAAAGATTACATTTCTGACTCTGGAGATCTTCAATTTTTATACGTTAAATATAATTTTAAAAATCCTTCACAAAACAACTAACTTTTAGTAAAATTAAAATCATAATAGTTATAGTTTTAAAAAAATTTGTGCTCAAATTAAGATTAAAAACAGTAAAAGGTGAAGTATATTGGATTATTAACTGGTTTCTTGTAGGATAGCTGCCTGCTGGTCCTTGATATTCATTGGAAAGCACAAACTTTCATAATTGGGTTGGAGTTTTTATTAATATCAGACCAACTTCTGAGTTCTAATTTCACAGTGAAAGTCAATCTTTTTTAATTTAAATTTTTATTTTATGTGTAAGTCAGTCCTTTTTTAATTTAAATTTTTATTATACGTGTATGGCTGTTTTGCCTTCATGTGTGTGTTTACCGTGTGTGTGCAGTACCTGAAGAGGCCAGATGAGGGCATCAGTCCTCCTAGAACTGGAACTATAGGCAGTTAGCCTCCATATGGGTTTTGAAAACTGAATGTGGGTGTTGAGAACTCTTTCTGTTTGATGAATTTTTGAGACAGTGTTCCAGTCTGTATCCCAAGCAGGTATCACAAAGGTAGCAATCCCCCTGCTCCAGCTTTCCAAGTGCTGGGTTAGGACCACCAAGCCCAGCTCATAATTCTTGATATAGAGCCCTTGGCCATAGCCTCCCCAGTGTTTCCTGATCTGCAATACTGAATGTAGGTAGGCCTCTTAGACCTAGCCCCATGAGTTTTCACAAGGGCTCATTGGCCAAACAGCAACGATGCTCCTTGAACACACTGACTTCATTTAACGGGCTTGTTTTTCAATTGCTATTACTATTTCCTTTTCTCGTGGATTCTCCATGCCAGGGCCCATTTAGAGACAAATTATATACATACATATATACATACATATGTATGCACACATACATATATATACACATATATTTACTTATATGTGTGTATGTATATGTATATTTATGTATATATATCTATATATGTATATGTGTGTATGTATATACATACATATATATGTATATATGTGTATGTATATATATGTGTGTGTATATGTGTATATATATGTGTGTATATATATGTGTGTATATGTATATATGTGTGTATATATGTGTATATGTATATATGTGTGTATATGTATATATATATGTGTGTATACATATGTGTGTATATGTATATATGTGTGTATATATATGTATATATGTGTGTATATGTATATATGTGTGTATATGTATATATATGTGTGTATATATGTGTGTATATATGTGTGTACATATATGTGTGTGTATATGTGTATATATGTGTGTGTATATGTGTATATATGTGTATATATATGTGTGTATATATATACATATTTGTGAAGTCTAGGAAGAGATTGACCAATATCAGATGTTAATTGCTACGTATTAAAATTTATATTACTCAGAATGAGAGTATTGGAACTTGAACAAGTCCCTAACACATATATATTTTGTATTCAAATACATTTAGAATCCAATGTGTTACTTACGTTTTGTTTGTGGAGGCCAGAGAGGGGTATGAGATCCCCTGGAGCTGGGATTACCAGCCCTTGTGACCTTCCTGACCTGAGTGAGTGCTAGGAACCAAGCTCAGGTCCTCTGGAAAAATAGGAAGTGTCCTTAACCACTGAGCCATTTCTTCATGGTGTTAATTTGTCAAGCCTGAAATTGTGTGTTTTGTTGGAGTAATTAGTGAGACAGCCCTCGAAGCACTGCCCTGTGCAGTTAAAGCCTGGAGCTAGTTTAAATAGTCACCATGACCCTCTCCGGACTTTTCGGTTGTGCTCAGCTTCATCTAGTGAGGCACTTCAGCCATTCTCTTCCCATGGATGAGTTTTCTGTGTCACATCACAGGCCCACAGAGCTCTATCCCGCTTCTCCTGTCTTATACCTAGTACCGCATGTTGATTAACCCCAGACCAGAGTTAAAGTCGTAGGCTTCTCAGAACAGGAGGGCCCCTGGTTCACCCCATCATCAAACTCTCACTCTCTCCACAGAAAGCCAGCCGATCTACACAACCTGGCTCCTGGCACGCACCCGCCCTTCCTGACCTTCAATGGGGATGTGAAGACAGATGTCAACAAGATTGAAGAGTTCCTGGAGGAGACCCTAACCCCTGAGAAGTAAGGAGCTGATTCTTTGCAGACCTATTGAAAGGGCTAGAGTTAGCTGTGGGAAGGCAGGTTTCCAACAGGGCTGCTTCAGTTTGAAGCAGGGACCTCTGTTTTTAGCAAAATGGAACCTAACTCTCAAAGTGGGTGCACTAAGGCCAGTTGCCCATAGGTATTGCCAGTCAGTTCCTAGAGAGTTACTTTAGGGGCCCTGGGAAGATCTTTCTCTCTACCTCCCCGGCTCCTTCCCCTTCCCCCTCCCTCTTTCTCTCCTCCTTTCTCCCCCACCCTCCCCCTCTTCCTCTCTCTTCTTCCTCTCTCCTTCCTCCAGCAGCCTTGTTCCCTTGAAAAAAACCCAAAATGGTGCAAGCTCCTTCATCTTCAGTGTAGGGATGAAAAGCCAATGTAATGATGACAAACTAGGAAAGGGACAACTGGTGCCTGAGACCACACAAGGAGCCATAAATCTGAGCAAGTCACAGATAAACATACAAATGTGGATTAGGACCAGCAGGTGTAGGAGCTGAGAGTTCTCAGAGGGGCAGATTAGCTATGACTGATACAGGAGGAGGTAAGAGACATAACTAAAAGATGGCTGAGTCTGGGGTCATTGATTGCAGAATGCAGTAACCAGAGTTTAAATCAGTCATACCTCATTGTTAAACTGAAAACCTGGCACTCCTGACAGAGTCAGGCATGAACTCAGGTAGTCAGGGAAGATCTTCAGCTGTAAGACTTTCCCTGGCTGCTGGGAAAGGAATCTGTATAAAGGGTTGGGAACGTGGCTTGGTTAGTGCTCCTCTGTCACATGATGAGCCCTGAGTTCCATCCTCAATGATACATAAACCAGGTACATGCCTGCATTCTCAGAACTCAGGAGGTAGAGCTAGGGAGATTTGAAGACTAGTCTGGGATACATGTATTTTTTTTTTTTTTTGGTCTAGCCTGGGATAAAAGAGATTTTTGTCTAGCCTGAGGTAGACATGAGATCTTGTCTAAAAGAAAACATCAATACCGAACAGACTATCAGTTCAGAATGGGGTAGGAGGAGCTAATAGACAAGACAGAGGGAAGGGCTCAGTCAGGGGAGAGGTAAGGGAAGCAGAGTTGGAGGACCAATCGTCTTTCTCGATTTATCTCAGGTTCTGTTGACCTGTCAGCAAATGTAGCTCCCAGGTTGTGTCAGGTACTGAGTTCTGACAGGTACATCACCCTGTCAACAGCCCTGGCACTTGGGAGGAGGGGCTATCCTTATCCTTGTTTTAGAGTCTGGCATAGTGGGCTATCCCATGGTAACCGATGGTGCCTTACTGTTGGAAGGTTACTAGTCCCGCTGCCCCAGTGAGACCTCAAGCGAGGATCCACGCTCACTTAAGAGCATCCTTTGCCATCATGTTAGGACAGGTCATTTTTACACTGAGGGGAGAAGTGGCCTGCAGCCCATTGGAAGCTGCTGGGTATAGACTTTATTCTTTTTTTTTTTTAAATTTATTTATTTACTTTATATATGTGAGTACAATGTCACTCTCTTCAAGCACACCAGAAGAAGGCATCAGATCTCATTACAGATGGTTGTGAGCCACCATGTGGTTGCTGGCAATTGAACTCAGGACCTCTGGAAGAGCAGTCAGTGCTCTCTCGACCATTGAGCCATCTCTCCAGCCCAGGGTATAAACTTTCAATAAGGGAATAAGTTCAATCAACAGCGAGCCACACCCATCGCCCAACAGGCCCCAGCCAGAGGCCTGTGTGTCTTCGAACGGAACACCAGCCTGCTCCTTGGATGGATGTGTCCTGGAGGGGCTGGCTCCTCATTCCTTCTTGCTCTCCTGGAACTCAACCTCATTTGTTGCTAGTATTAGTTACAAATCCCATGTGAAAACCTGTTTTCACTAACTCAGGCAGGGTCCTAACAGTGCCTGCTTAGGTTAAAGTCGTATCTTTGGAACAAAGCCTCCCGTCCAGGAATGTCTACTTCACCCAGTCTGGCAAAGAGAACAGGAAAGCACCAGAAATGTGGAGTAGGGCTGTTCACACTGTCTACCACTAAGCTGATAGACGGGATCTACTGCTTGCTCTGCCGGGGGACACATGTGTCATCTTGACCCTTCCCATCTCTGCTCTTGCTTGAAGCCTCTTTCATGAAAGACCACTCCCTGCCCTAGACCATTTCCTGTCCTAGTTCTTGGCACTCGGATTAACCAAACCCCTTAGCTCTTGTCATCTCAGTCTGTGTCCCCAGTGAGACAAAAGGGACATACAGGCCCTGGGATTATAGATTTCACAGTTTGTGGACATTCTTCTTGAATAAGGTCATTATCAGATCCATTGTCTTATTAATCAGGTTGTGAAGTTGTACCCATGGTTCATGCGGAGTCTAGGAGTGTTGGACAGGGCCCCTCTAGATGTTCCACCCTGCTCCTTCATGCTATCAGTGCTGAGCACACTGCTTCCAGCCTAAGTCTCTTCTGGACTTCAGTTCAGTGATGGAGGCCATTCCTGCCTGGGTGACTTGACCATTTAGATCCTCAAGCTCATTAAATGAACGACTTTAGAGGTCTCCTAAAGTAAGGTGATCATCAACGGCTCAGGATGCTGTTCTCAGAAAGTGTCCTCGGATGCCTCTGCACCCATCAGGTGGAGACAGGTGCTCCAGTTACTGGTCAGAGTAAATAGAACCAAGCCAGAGCTTCCGCTCCAGACTCAGAACTCTGCCAGTCTTCTCCTAAGCCACCAGCTTGGCCAATCCCCACATTAACTCAGGCTGGAAGGGGGGATGGCTCTCATCCAGAGGTTCAGGGAGTAGTGTCAGGCGGCCTTATGCTTCTCCAGGGGACAGCAGAACTCCCTGTTTCCCGATGTTGTAAGGAGGCCATGTGTTTCTTATCATGCTGCTGTTTGTAAAAACTTCCAGAGAGCCAAGATTTTTCTCTCTCAGCTTTGTTTTTTAAAGGAGAAGAGATCACATACAAATACTCCAACACTTAAAAAAAAATGACATTTGGTTCCAGAGAGCATTTGATGTCAAGATGAGTCCAGAAAAGCTCAAGTAGTTTCTAAATGAGACGAACCACTCTCCTTTCTGTGGACCGGCCCACTTAGTGCTGGGAAGAAAGTCTAGAAGCTCATGGAGAGTTATTTATTGAGACATGCCTGTCCTTTGCCTGTGGTTTCCAACCCATAACCAGAGTTGCTAGGATTCAGAACAGAGAAGCATGACCACCTCAGACACAACTGTGTCTCCCGTGTGACTCTCCACAGAGCTCTCTCCCTTCTTGTTTGACCTTCTTGAGAATGAAGGGGTCCCAATCAGTGTTCCCCGCGATCCCTTTCAGCCCCAGATCTGAGACTGAATGAGTTTCACAGAGGACTTTGCATAAAGCTGGCTGTTATAAAATAATCGGAGTGCATAGAAGTTAGGATAAGAATTCAGGGGGTGGGGGACCGGTGAGATGGCTCCGCAGTGAGATGGCTCCGCATTTAATGTTTGCCGTGCAAATCACAGTTTCTAAACCAAGGTTTAGAAACTCATTTAACTGTGTAGTGGGCATGGTGATCCATCCCCCTGCAATGTCACCATTGGAAAGCAGAGGTAGGGGATCCCCCAGGGCAAGCTGGCCAGCTAGTCTAGCCATACTAGGGAGCTCTGGGTTTGACTGGGAGAACCTGGCTCAGCCAATAAGAGAGAGGCGCAGTGTGATGGAGGATGATTCTAAACATCAACCTTGGAACTCCCACATGCATACACACATATGCACACACACCTCCACACACACCACATGCAAAAGCATGCGCGCATGTAACCTTACCACATGCACACATAAACAATAGGAGGAAGAAAACAATAGAATCCTGGACGAGAATCAAAAACCAGCTGGTTACGTGGTGTGCCATGGCATCAGTCAGGTGGCAGTCATTATCTGAGGCTCAGAATCAAGGCGCTGGGAATACATTGTTTTATATTTGAGTGGTGTATACAGATCTCTTTCAGTAGTAGAGCAGAATTATGTTCTCCTGCCCTTCTGACAGGTGGACACAGTTTCAGAAGCCTCCACGCGATGGTCGAACTTGGGTTCTGGAGTTCATGCCTTGGCTTCAGGTCTCTGCTGCCAGGTGGTGCTCTCCTGTAGTAACATGTGGTGCTGTGGCCTGACATGACAGGGGCATATGCCACTTAAGCAGAGTCTCAGTGGATACTGTGGTACTCCTCCACCTTGTACCTATGCATACAGCACCTCCAATGTGTCTTAAGCAGAGAAAAAACAAAGAGAGGCACACACAGTGCTTTCAAGGGCCAGAGCCAAGAGGAGTTACATCACACACACACATGCATACACACACACACACACACACACCCCCATTCCATTGGCTCGAACCTAGTCACATGACTGCAGAGTGGCAGGCTGGGAAATGTGCAGAAGCCCACGGACATTCAGTCAGTGGGCTTGCTGCGGGCAAATTTAAAACAAAGCAACCAGAAAGATACTTTTCCAATCTTGATCCCAAGAGCTATGTGATATTCTGTGAGGCAACGTGCACAAATGTCTATTCAGCCCAGGTAGGCATCACAAGACGCCAGGGAAATGATTCCACCCAGATCGAGCTTGGTAAACTAATGCAATTATTGCTATTATTTTGGGGGCATGGGCAATTCGAAGGTCAATCCCAGCATGGTCACTGGAACTCCTGTACAACATGAATCCAGTTCCACCGAGGCGCTTACTCTTCCCCGGGGAACCTTAGGGAGGAGCTTTATGGACGTGTGACCTCCAAAGCTTCTGGGATCTTATGAGATTTCCTCCCCACTCCAGGAAGGAATGTCTTTTTGGTTTGGAGGAAATGGCTACACGTACCCAGATCTCTAAAAGGATGGTCATAATGTTGATGGTGCTGGTCTAGTGGAGAGGGCACTAGGGCCTAGCCCAAGGCTTTGCAAAGAGAAGACTCACTAAATGATAAATAAGGAGAAACAATTCCTGCCAGCTCTGCAGCTGTCTGATGTCCAGTCCCATGTACGAGTGACCTTAGGTCTTAAACCACCAATGGTGAGCAATGGACTTCCATGAATAAGCCAGACTTCAAGGCTCTTATTCTTAAAAATCATAGTCACAAACAGCTAGGTGCACAGGTAAGGGTCAGAACAGTCAGAACCACCATGAGTCAACCTGTCACTTTCTGAGTGGCTGGTGAAGTGAGGATGTAGGAATTAGAGAGCAGGAGAAGCACCCCCACAAGTCTGAGTTCCAGAGCTCAGAGCATCAGGGCCCACTTAAAAGCCAGGCAGGCATGGCAGCTGTCTGCAGTGCCAGGACATAAGAAGCAGAGACAGGAGTGTCCCAGATCAAGCCCGTTCTTATTCCCACATTCGAAGGAGTTAATGACGAGGCTCAGGACTGTATCTGGAACACGGTGACCACTTGGTGCAAGGTAGTTTTCCCATCATTGAGAGCACCAAGTAGGAAGGACACTTATTACTTCATAGTCCCAAAGCCAGTTTCTTATTGGTCCCA
>JADRCD010200688.1:0-12181 GCA_019843815.1 Montemys delectorum
ACACACACACACACACACACACACACACACACACACACACACACATTTCCATGCATATGCATACGGATACATATCCTATAAGTATTTTTCAAGATTAAAGCTGATTTAAGCTGGCATGGTGGTATATGTCTATAATCTGAGCATTAAACAGAATGAGCCATTGTGAATTTGAAACCAGCCTCAACTGCAAAGCAAAACCCTTGTCTTAAGACAAACCCACCACAATAAACAACTAGTTTGCCCATTTAAAATTGACTTTCGTATTTACATTATCTTAAAATAAGAACCCCAGAATCTAGGTAACAGTTAAGATTTCCAAAACAATTATTCGGTTTGGCAGGTGTTTTTCCATTAAAGAAAAAGAAGACATAGAGAAAGGAGTAAAAGAAAAAAAGATTACCATGCTCTTGTTTGGCTGCCTTCGGGTAGCAGATCACCTAGGGCAATGTCACCTAGGGCAACACAACTGAAGCCAGATGATGGAAGCCCAGGGAGCAG
Source organism: Montemys delectorum (assembly GCA_019843815.1). Taxonomy (NCBI): domain Eukaryota; kingdom Metazoa; phylum Chordata; class Mammalia; order Rodentia; family Muridae; genus Montemys; species Montemys delectorum. The sequence goes on from JADRCD010200688.1 coordinate 499, forward strand.
CCACTGGGAATCACATTAAAAATCCTCCATATAATAAATATTCTGCCAATGTTAGTGGCTCCCTTCAAGAGGCTGCCATGTGGAATGCCTCACACATTCCCAGGTGATTTTTGATTCATTTCCAGGCTCCTCCTCTTGATAGCAATCACCCCAGAGCCTTCTGCCTCTGTGTTTCCAGAGTCTGCCTACGTGTTCATATAATGCAAATGCTAGTAGCTGTTTAGTTTGGAGTAATTTTCTCGGTCTTGCTGCTTGTTGTATTATCTCTATAGCCCTCTGCCATCCTTCTGCCCACTTTGGAAGGGACTCAAACAATCATGCAGTGTTTTCCTTCGAGAGTTTATGTCAGCAAACATTCATAACCACCTTCATGTTGCCAGATACCACACTGAATTCTGAAGATGAGTGCAACAGATCTGTGCTCCAAAGGGACTTAGAGTCCAGGAAGACTGTAAGAACAAGAAAAGGAGAGAGGTTAAAAAGTCCCTTTTGTTAAACAAGTGTTTATTAAGCACCTATTAAATGCCAAGTATTCATATGCTTCAGGAAAGGATCAAGCATGGGAACAGACCAACTGTCTGCTATAAGGAGTTTGCATTCTCCCAGAACAAGCAAACAACAGAAAATGAGTTAGTTAATTATACATTATGCATTGTTATTAGGTTGGAAGGTTATAAACATGATGAGAGGAAAAGGACAGTGAAGGGTTGGTAGAATGGTAATAGGAGTGGAATCTGAAGTGAGCTGCTAAGAAGGTACCAGTTAAGATGAGACAGGAAGCTAGTGCAATGGTTACCTTTACTGGTCAATTTGACACAACGTAGAAGAGTCCCTAAGGGGAATTGTCTGCATTGGGTTGACCTCTTGGCCAGGCCTGTAGGAGATTGACTTAGTTAATTGGTGAGGGGAGACCTAGCCCACTGTCGGTAGCACCATTCCCTAAACAGGGGGTCTTGAACTATTTAAGAGTGCAGAAACTAAGCTAAGAACAAGAAAGTGCCAAGCAAGGAAGCAAACATCTATGTATCATTTCTCTTTCCTCTTGACTGTGGATCTAATGATTAGCTGCTTCAAACTCCTGCCACTATGACCTCCCTCCCACGTGATGGGCCATAACCTAGCATCTTAAAGTGAAATAACCCCCTTTCTCTCCTAAATTGCTTTGTGTCTGAGTACTTTATCACAGCAGATTTCTGGGCTGAAAGCATCTCAGCAGTGAAAACAATGGCCTCACCACAAGAAGGTCTGGTCTCTGCCTATTTACTCATTTGTTTTGAAACAGGACCTCCTTCTGTAGCCCAGGCTAGCCTCTCACTCTTTTTTTGTAGCTCACACTGTCCATGAACTCAAGCCTACCTCAGCTTCCCAAGTGCTGGGATTCTGGTTGGCCTTCCAAGTTTTCTTTTTATAAATGTCAAGGAGGCCAATGTTGACATGAGGGACCAAGGAAAGGGTCTCAGGAGAAAAGGTGGGTACGATGACACAAGGAAGAAAATGTTGGGATACTGGTAGGTCTTTGGATTTTGCTCTTGAGTAAAACAGAAGGGTAGTCAAGAGTTAGCAGAGGAGTGATACTATGGAAGTTTCAATAGCATCCCTCAGACTGTCAAATCAGTAACAGACTCAAGAAAGACGAGAGTCATCAGTGAAATCAGGAAGCTATTGGAGTCATCCCAGCAAGAGATGATCTAGCCTTGGACCAGGTTGGTGCCAGTGGAGATGGTGAGAAAGGCTCCAGTTGCAGGTCTGACCTGAAGGTGAAACCAAGAATATTTGCTGACAAAGGGCGTGGGAACCATAGGAGAATGTAATGGTGATTAGAGGGAGAATAATCAGAAAGTTGCCACAGTTGCCAGGTACCAAGATAATGAAGACTAAGGAAGAAGCAGGTTTGAGAGGGAGAGCCAGAGTTTATTATCGGTTCAGTAATTAAGTTTTAAATGCCTATTAGACATCTAAGTATATGTGCCGTTGGGTAATCTGGTCTAGAATTCAGGGGAGAAGTTTAGGCTAGAGATACATATATATAAAAGTGGGATTCATTACCATATAGATAGTTGTAAAGCCGGAACATTGGATGAGCTCATCAAAGGGAGAGTTTAATTAGAAGAGATGTCAAAGGTGCCTGAGCCCAAGGGTATTCTGACTTGAAGGCGGGGGATGGTAGAACCTAACTAGAGAACACAGTGAGGTAAGAGGTAAACTAGGACTGTCCTGGGTGTGGAATCCAAAAGAAAAGAAAAAAAAAAAAAAAAACAGGAGTCACTTATCAGAGAATGCTGACCAGTCAAGAAGGCCTGAGAGCTGAGGGCTATTCTGCGAATGAGAGTCAGCACTTACTTCCAGGTGAGCAACTTTTGCTGGAGACCCAGAAGCTGCCACAGTTTGCGGTGGGTTCAAAGAAAAAGAAGGGAGAAATAATAGACTTCAAGACTATGAGTGTCAACTCTCAACGATGTTTACAATAAAGGAATGCTTGTAGGTGAATTGTGGTATCCGAGGGGAGACAAGAATTCAGAAAGGAATTTTATGCTGTGACAAGGATTTAAGAGAAAGGAAATTAGGAGAGAGAGAAAGAGAGAGAGAGAGAGAGAGAGAGAGAGAGAGAGAGAGAGAGAGAGAGAGAGAGAGAGGAAGATCTCTCGGTCTTGAACTGTGCAGCTGGAGGCGAGACCCTGACGATGTTATTTTATCTTCATGGATATTTGAGGGAGATTAAGAGCAACCTGGGAACAACATAACTAAAGAGAGCTAAAGACAGGATAACATCATCTTCCTGACCTCTTTCCTTCCCTACTTGCACAATTCTCACTAATAATAATAATAATAAATTAATTAACTTTGCATCTAAACTTGGAAAACATGCCAATGTTTGCATTAGTTACTCATGTCAGCATCAAAGTTTAGACTGGACATATGGACTAGCTAAAACAGTTGGTGCTCAATGATCAATTTGAATCTAAGTAATTCTCTTCCAATAACAACAAAAATAAGTATTATCTGTCAGGGCTAAATCGTAATTGTCAAATAAGTAAAAGACAGAAATTGTAGATAACAAATATAAAATGTTAACAGGAGTGTTCTATCAGGAGCTTGGGTTCAGCCACAGACAACACTTATATGAAACAGATGTTTTCAGAAGAAACTATTTATGTGCTCACTTTAATGAGATTCTTAGTGAAAGGCTGGGTCAGGATAACATGATTCAGGCTGGCTGAGGACTGAGATGGGGGTTTCTGATGAATAGAGCCGAGAAAGAGGAACTTGATTACCAGTAGCCTGAAGCATTCCTGTTAGGAACCTTCGAAAGTCAACTTGACATGTGTAAAGAAAAACTTTGCTAAAATCCAATAACTTCTCTTCATTTCTATCTGTACGATAGCTCCTCAAAATGCTTAGTTTGGGCTGGGGTGTATAATAAATAGTTAACCACTGTTAGGTATCTCTGTGCTGTCAGACATCCTGGCCGCAGAATAGTCCTCTAGGCAAGAGATTGTTTTTAACCATTTTAAAGTGAGATTCCATGGATTTAAGTACTCACAGCATCTGTGCCTGCCTTCCCTCACTGAACAGTGTGAGCCCGAGATGCTTCCACCTGTAAGAAATGATGGGCTGTCTGTTCTCAGCGTTCAGTTGCCCATTCAATTATATTGTTTCATTGAAACTTATATTTATGTAATAGTGTATTATTATATGTGTATGGGTATTTTGCCTTCATGTATGATAGTGTACCACAGGCATGCAAAACCCCCAGAGAACAGAAGAGAGCATTGGTTCTTCTAAAACTGTAGCCATAGAGAGTTGTGAAGCACTGTGTAGGTACTCGGAATTGAACCTGGTTCTCTCCAAGAGCAGCCAATGCTCTTAACTGCTGAGCAATCTTTCCAGCCTCCGTAATTTATACATTCATCTTCTTTTGACATGCATTTGTTTTTTCAGCTTGGACTCTTTAAAAAACAGTGCTGCTGTGAGCAAACTGGTATGTTTTCTTGAACAAACTCATGTATTTGTATTTGTAACATGTTTATTGGCTATATATCGCAGTAGACAGATGTGACCAAATAGTTTTCCAAAGTGTACAAATGAACACCTTCCTAATAGCTGTCGATAGCTAGTTGCCCCCTGCACAACCCATTTCTCACCTGCTTTATTTTAACCATTGTCGTGGGTGTGCGGAGGATGATGTGTCTTTCTCACTGGTTTGTAGGTGATCTTTCTATCTTCTGGATATATGCATTGTCAAGGATCCCTCCCATCTTTTGATGCTGTCCTTTGATGGACAGGAGTTAACATAGAATACATTTTCTTTATATTTCCCCACTAGTTCTTCTGAGGATTGCCTCTGAGCTGTGATAAGTCTTGTCTCATTCCCAGATGGAGAAGATTTCTTCTCCTTCTTCTCCTTCTTCTCCTTCTTCTCCTTCTTCTTCTTCTCTTTCTTCTCCTTCTTCTTCATCTCCTCTTCCTCCTCCTCTTCCTCCTCTTCGTCTTCCTCCTCTTCCTCCTCTTCCTCATCTTCCTTCTTTTCCTCCTCCCCCTATTCTTCTTCCCTAAAAGTTGCTTTGTCTGCAATTTTATGACATCAAGGTATTTTTTAATGTAGATATTGAATTGACCAAGAACTATTTTTATTATAATAGGTTAATTATTTTATTTCGTTTAACATGTCTAAGGCAAAAACTAAATGTGTCCTACCATCCTAATTATTTTTGCACTGCCTAAAACAATCTCAGTTTCTGTCAGCTCCTTTTTTTTTCCTTTGGCAACTAGCTCAAAATGTCAGCAAAACCAGGAAGGACTTAGAGAAGGAGTGAGTTCCCTTCACTACTTGAAGAGACTCAACAAGAGTGGTTCCACTCTAATTCTCCACTGTGCACTGTGCCCAGAAAGGAGACTTATACTCTACGTGTTTCCCAGTCCAAGAACCAAAACTTATTTTTAGTGGCTGGTGCCTGGAGGAGTAATTGAGATGGGAAATAGCAATGTGAATGGGATCCTGGCACTGTGGGGCCATAGATTATAAATTAGTGGTGATTCCTCGCCACCACTGCTGTGGGTGTGCTTTGCTCCTCTCAGGTCCTACTGGAAAGAATGACTGCTTTCCAGTGTGTGAATCCATGACCCTCCACAACCCAAGTGACTGCCTCTTGTGAAAGAACCTGAGGGAAGTAAGGAGAAAGATGAGAGACTACCATATTCATAAAATTCATCCCTTTCTGGTTCTGGTTTGTGTTTTATTTTCATTGGGTTTGTTTTGATTTTCTTTGTTTGTTTTTGAGAAAATGACTCTTTATCCCAGGCTGGCTAGTCTTGGACTCACTACCTAGCTGAGACAGTATATCACACCTACAAACTCTGCATTGGGAGTCTAAGACTGGAGCTTTGGGAGTTTAAAGCCAGCCTAAGATTGATTCACTAAATGAAAAAAATTCACTATCGTTCTTAATTCATTGCAAGTCTATACTCTCATATGTAAATGCTTTAGATGCACTAAACTTCCAGACAATGTCTTAATCCAACATCTGAGAAAGAAACCCACAGACGTGAAATGAAGGAAAAGAAACAGCAACCCTGAACCCCCAAGACCTGAGTTCGATTCCAGGAAACCACAAGCTGGAGTGTGCAGCTCAGCCCCACCACCTTGTGTCTGCAACACACTATCTGCTCCGATGACTGTTGCTTTCTCTTCCCAGGTTTCTGTTGCTCTAGAGCAGTGATTCTCAACCTTCCTAATGCTGCGACCCTTTAATACAGTTCTTCACGTTGTGGTGACCACCCCAACCACAAAATTATTTTCGTTGCTGCCTCGTAACTGTAATTTTGCTATTGCTATATATCGTAAAGTAAATGTCTGTGTTTTCTGATGGTCTTAGGCAAGCACTTTGAAAGGGTCATTTGACACGCAATATGGCCATGACCCACAGATTGAGAACTAATGCTCTAAAGCTTTCCTACCAGTGATTTTTTTTTTTTGTAACAAGGACAAAGCTGGTCACACCCCACTCAGGAGCAGTGAGGCAGGTTGTAGGTCTATTACTAGACTGTTTGTGTAAGCATCCTTATAGGGCTGGGACTTAACTCTTAAAATAATTACCTCTTTAACTCCTCAGACTCTATAAATTAGTTATAAAATGGCTACTCCCAAATGATGCCTATAAAATGCATTATTCCCAGAAGAATGGCGCCATATAGATGAAGCATAATGCTTGTTCTATGGGGGGGTGTTGTTATTAGGGTCAACCTTTTCATACATGTGATGTGTGGAGACATGGTGATCCTCTTAGGCTCAGCACTAGAACTGAACACTACTCCCAAACTCCCTCCTAACGTACGCCAGCTGGCTCCCAAACATACTACCATAGCATTCTTTGGAATTCACTTCAGAAAGAAATATCTCCACCTTTGCCTCTCCAGACTCCTCACCTGGAGTATCACCTGGAGAGACATCCTCCAAACAACTGGAGCTTCCGTGTCACCTTTTGCTATACCCTCAACAAAGCCTTGATTTGAGGTCACTTCCTAGACCTCAAATCGACATCCGCTTTCTTCTGTAGTTAACCTACTCTTGAGAGGAAGTAGATGAGTTTCAGGAGCTTGGGTAACTTCCTTCATCCCTACTCGCTCCATCTCTGTTAGACATGTTTGGAAGCTGGGAAGATGGTCCAATGGGTAAGAGCCTTGTCTGGCCATCTTGACGACCAGAATTCAGATCTCCAACATCCACTTAATAAGTGATTGTCCATACTTGTGACGCTAGCATTGAGCCAAGGAGACGGGCAGATGAAAGAACTCACTGGCTGGCCAGCCAGCCTGGCCAAAACTGGGAGTTCCTGGGCCAGTGAGCGACCTTGAGTAAAGGCAATGCAGAGAACAATAGAAGAAAACACTCAAGTTCGTCAGCCTCCACATGTGCTCAAGTGAGCGCATGCCCACAACGTCACATGTGTGTAACTAACACACAGACACACACACACAGATACACACACACTAAGATTCCATGTAAGGCTCAGCACAACGTTGCACATCTTTAAATCCTCGAGCTTAAGAGGGAGAGGCAGGCTGATTGATCTCTATGAATTCGAGTAGGTTAGACCTGCTACATTGTAGGACCATTGTTAAAAAACAAGAGAAAAGAGATAAATAACGCTGTAGATCAGTTGGGCCTAAACATAATACCATCCCTAAAAGTTTTGCTTAATCCTAACTTAAAATTCCCTGACATTAAATCAGGCATATTATTTCCTTATTTATTGGGCATTTTATTTTCTTGTTTCTTTCCTGAATACTTATATAACTTAAGGGGAAAGACATTTCCCTCTTCTATCCTATACCACTGAAGGATTTTCAGATCTTTGATAAGCTTAGTAATTCATCTTCTTCCCCTGCTTCAACATCCGTGCTAGCTACCCGCAGAATGTTCTGGAAAAGAGGACACAGAAGAGAAATTAAAAACCTGCAATAAACCTAAAATTAGTTGTCTTTCTGCCCTCACAGGTCACAGGACCCTTAGTCATGAAGTTGTTTCCTCTGAATTTTAATTCTTTCAAGCAATGCATGAAGGGTAGACCTTGAAGCTAGCCCCCTGTGAAAAATGACTGTGAGTCCTTCCTATGGTGATGCCCCTTCAGCATTAGATGCTGGCAGTGCAGTTCACACTGTACTGCTCACTCAGAGTTAGCTCACTCTGTCGAACCCAGAAATACACTGTGGGGTAGGTAGCCTTGTGAAATCAATAATGCATGCCCAGTAAGATCTCATTCTCATGGCACATGATTTCTGTGAATTCTTAATTATTATGGAAAACTGTTGATGAATTCTCTTTTCAGTGATCAAGACTGGTTTCATTACACTCCCCCTCATCAAACCTAAAGCATAAAAAAATCTTCCTCTAGATTTTTAATCCAGTTAATAATGTACTGATATAAGAGAACACTAACAAGATGAAGAATAAAATCTTGATTTAGACTGTCTCATTCATGTTTCAGACAGAGCAATTCATGTTTCAAAAATTCAGACTTGGACAAAGCTACAATAGAAGTTCTGGGGTCCTGGAATCGACCTGAACCCTAAATCCGCAGGCACTAGACACATGTTCTTTACTAAATTTCTCCTACAACCCAGGCAATATTCCAAGATATTTTATGCATATTAGCTCTTAATGCTTTTTTTAAAGTCAGAATATAGGAATTACCACATAGGAATTATTTCCCTGTTTTTACAAAATCTCTCCTTTGAGAGATTCATTTCCCCAAGTTCCCATGGATAATTCAACAACAGAGCCAAGATTTAAATCTCTGTATATGCAAACTCCAAAGCAAACCATATTATATTTCAGTGCCTCTTTTTAGCTCTAAAATATTAGCCTTAGAAAACTAGCATGTCCCATGAAACATATTTGATTCCTCTGTGGGAAACAAACAAACCAATCAAACCTTCAACTCAGGAAATGCTGCTAGGTTTTAACCCATAGCAGTAAAACCCCTGGGTTTTCCAATGCCGCATGTCACCATTCCTTCTGACCCCTAATACAATGAAGATGCAGATATATGTATCTGTACTCTTCATAGTTGACTAATAAGCTTCACAGAAAATTCTAGACCCCGTTTCCTATATCCCTGACCTCTACTATGCAAAGAGGAGCTTTTGCTGCCCTCAACATTATGATAATAAATTAGACTCTCCTATCAGCCGCATAACCACAGGGTCACCCTCAGGAAAAACAGAACTCTAAGACTCTTGAGTTCATTTCCTGAGGGCTGTGGGGATTTTGGACTGCAGTTGGAAGCAGATAGATGGCCAGGGAGAAGGTCATCCGTGTGCCTCTCTGGCAGAAATAATGCCCATTCAGGGTTGCTTTGCTGAGGACTTGACTTCGAATTTTAAAAGCAAATGTGAAGCAGCCTCTTGTTTATCTTCAGCTCTCCACCAAGGAGGATCAAAAGGAGGCTTATCTGTCTGGACTAGAGACAGTTTATTTCCATTTCAGAACAAAAGACAAAAGATCCTGGGGTCTTTTCCTTGCTTTGCAGTTCCTGTCCTTTCCCCTCCCTTTCCTGATTGGCAGTGATAGCCTGGCAATTAATCTGTGTATTTTAAGCACGAAAAATCAATTTCTGGAACTTGTCTCATTTATAGCACCACAGGAAAAATCGAAATAGCTTCCATTTGCTGTTGAAGGTAAAAACTACTTAAAAGGACCTCTTGAGGTTTCATTCCTGACACCTGAAGGTTTGGTGAACTGACCGCATCACGGCAGGATGTAAATGTGGACCCAGAGCTTGGAGAACTTCACCTTAGGAAAGACTATGGACCACTCCTGATATTTACATTTGGAAGCTATAAGAGCCTTAGCAAGAGGCCATTCTAATCTCAGGCCCACTTGCTCACTCAAACTCTCACCAATAGAGCTCTTAGGTCAGTCTTCCCTGTAGCCTCCCAGAAAGAAAAGGGACTTCAAGTAGCAGAGCTGAGGCTGGTAGTTCCTGTCCCGAATCCATCACCAGAGAGTCTGATGTCAGTCTGTCTCAAACAGAAAATGATAAAATTAAATAAAAACACAAAATACAGAGAGAGAGAGAGAGAGAGAGAGAGAGAGAGAGAGAGAATATACAGTGTAGCACTGTCGTTTGAAGAGTCCAGATATGAGATAGTCTCTAATCTGATTGTTTCCTTTTGAACATGTAATTACCCTTAAGACATGGAAAAAATAACATAATTGTATTTACAAGACAATAAAAGCAAAGACAAAGTACATGAAGTGAATGGAACTCTGCAAACATCATCAGCTATAGAAGGCCATAGTGTTTGACTTATGTTCTCTAAAATGGGTTGGTTTTTATTTTCAAATCACAGTTTGGAGGAAGGTAAGTCTAAGCTCCACATTACAGCTTACAATTGTAAGCTTACAAGGACTCTGGAGGTCAGGCTAGTACTATTTCAGGGGACTTTCTCTAGAGGTCAACCACCAGTCCAACACCAACTGCTTTTAGAAATTCATTTTTGGGTCTGTCCTGATGGTTACTAGCTAGGTAAAATCGTGGCCATTCTAAAGATCTCTATTCTGACTTCTGGCATCCTCAGTCAACCACAGAGACCCAGAAGATAAAATACTGAGGAGTCATTCAGCTGTAATCCATAATCCTCCAGAAACTGGGGATAAGGAGCCACAGCTAAATACATGGGGTCTGGGTCACACAGAGAATATGTGGAACTCTCCTGTAATCAGAGTCTCTTACTACAGCGCCCCCCCCCAATCCCTTATATGAGGATTTAATTCCTTTGCAACCTTTCAAAAAAAGTCTTGCCCAATTAGACTTAAGAACATAGGAAATGTTAAGACACAAGGGTGGCTTTAGCAAAGACCACTCAGCCGCCCTCCCTGGCTTTTTTACCCACTTAGCTTCTTTTGTAACCATTTCTTTTTCAGTATTATCTTCTTATTGACTATTTGCCCTCAGATGTAAGCAGGCCTTCCACTTGGGTAGGTCTTTTGTTTTCTCTACTTGTGGACTTCAGCTCCTTCCCGTTTCCTTATCCATTCAGAATTCAATTCACTTTCTGGGATGGGTTCCATTGAAAAAGAGGTAAGCAAATTTCTCCACCTTGTTCATTTTCATCCTATCTGCTTCTCTACTTGCTCTCAGAACGTCTAGTCATCAGAAGGCCAGTGTCCACGGGCCTCTGCGTTCCCCTGCCAGGCCTTACCTGGAAGCCATCTTCTGCAACCTTCCTCCCCAATAGCTGGACGTGGTATAAAAGAGTGCCTTTGGTGGACCTTAAATGACAAAATCAATAATCAGAAACATGCTTGAGGAAACAGAAATGCTCAGAACTTTAAATTGTCTCATTGCATTGCTTTGTATAAAGCGGCTTAAGAAACAGAGAAGTTAGACATTGGTTAATGGTCCCGATGAAATGCAGCAAAGACCTGGCAATAAACAGTTGTAGAGGACACTGGAAGATGTTCTTGCAAAGGGAAGGGGAATATTCTAGGGCTCATAGCTCATCAACATTTGGCAAAGACAGTAGTCAAAAAAAAATCAGGGTTCTTAGCTACTGGCTGATTTCTGCATATAAAGGGCACGTGGGAAGGAAGGATAGTGAGTTTAATGAAGGGGTTCTTGTTGTTTTGTTTTGTTTTGGTATGTTTGGTGATTGAAGTGGTTGTGGTGGTTGTTTTTGTACCATATGCTTTTAGATTCAGAGATTTAGGTCTCCCCAATCTCTGTGGCTCCATTTTTCAGAATCTTTAAGGCATGGCCCTGACCAATAGTGTTTTAGTGACACAATATTGGACTGTACTACTGAGAGGAGAGATATCAATGTTCCTAGATTACCCCTATCACAGGTTTGCACTTCTGGACTCCTCTATGCGATAAGTGACGTGACTCAGAGAAGCATTAAAAATACGAGCACTCAGGGAAATGAACTGAAGAAAATCACATTCCTAGTCAAAGCCACAAGGTGTTGTCGGCCATTAGCACTCCCATGCTATCAGCTAATTTCATAAAAGTAATGGAATACAAGATGACACAGAAGCTGGCGTTTCACACCGACCTTCTACTTGATGTGGCTATCATCTTTAGAGAAACATAGCTGAAATGGCAGGAATTTAAGATCTCTATATGCTGGTCAAATCTCTCTCTCTCTCTCTCTCTCTCTCTCTCTCTCTCTCTCTCTCTCT
>JADRCD010200688.1:12191-25928 GCA_019843815.1 Montemys delectorum
CTCTCTCTCTCTCTCTCTCTCTCTCTCTCTCTCTCTCTCTCTCTCTCAAAAAAGCCACAGTAAACGGAATCCTGCTCAGGTAGCCATTTTCCCCACTAACAGTGTTGTTAGTGGCAGCAGTGGAGCCCACTGGTAGAGACCACTCACTGGACGTTAAAGGTTCAGGCTGACACACTTGGTAGGAACATCAGAATCTATCTGGAAATGCAAGAAGATCGTTTCTTAGCCCATAATGCATCTGTGCATCCTTTCAGTTGGCCATGAGGAAATCGTTTCACACTCTTTCCCTTTCCCCATTCCAAATTTTACTAAGTTATAAGGCTTGTCTTTCTCTCATTTAATTGTCTTTTGTCTTTTTCAAATTTAATACTTGGACTATATAGTAACCCTACTGTATAAAGTAGGGTTACTAGCCCCATAGTTAGAAATACTGAATAACCAGATCATTTGAATGCCAGATACACAATGAATTGGTTTTTTTCTTTTACTCTAAATATATTTTTTGTTGTTGTTTTGTTTGTTTGTTTGTTTGTTGTTGTTGTTGTTGTTTTTCAAGACCAGGTTTTCTGTATACCCCTGGCTGTCCTGGAGCTCACTCTATAGACCAGGCTGGCCTCGAACTCAGAAATCTGCCTGCCTCTGCCTCCCAAATCATACATAATTAATATTTAACATTATTCTCAGTGTATCTGTAATATAAATGTCATTATATTTGACAGCAGTACTGTAAAAGAACTCAACTGGAAGAGGCAACACAGACCTATAATACCAGCACTTGAATGGCTGAAACAGAAAGATTAGAAGTTGAGATAGCCTGAGCTAGCTCAGGAAAAGGGAAAAGAGAGAAACCAACTTGAAACCAATCACAAACTACTCTGAATCCATTCTGCAACTCCCTGGTCTGATGGTTTCCCTCCTTACTGGTCCTTACAGCTGTCCTATGAAGGTATACTCATACCCACAAAACATTGCAAAACCAATCCAACAGTAAACAGTGTCTACTGCTCTAGATTTCCTTTCCTACCGTTGGCAACAGTTCTTCCTCTACTATAGCTGCAGGCTATTCCAGTGCATTATTAAAACACATAAATAAACTGGGCTGGGGGTGGCCCAAGCCTTTACTCCTAGCACTTGGGAGACAGAGGCAGGTGGATCTCTGAGTTTGACACCAGCCTGGTCTACAAGTTCCAGGACAGTTGAGGCTACACAGAGAAACCTTGTCTTGGAAAACAACCAACCAAACAACCACCACCAACAATAACATGTAAACAACTTTGCCCTTGGTCAGTCTGAGAGATTCCTTTGGGAGTGTAACACATACCAAAGCTCTGAAGAGATAGATAACTTTGAGTTGAAAGAGAATTCTGAAAATAGCTAAGAGCTTTTTCTTTTCTGAGAAGTAGGAATACCTTCCATTTCCTATTCCTTGTCCCCTCTATAAGGGGACATTTTTTTTTTCAACTAAGTTACACATTTCTGGATATCCGTGGTCCTGTGTTCAGATAGCTTCATCTGAATGAGATCTGGTGAGAATCAATGCTACGGAAACTTAACATCCACAAGGAAAGCCATAAATATGCTAGAAAGCCACAGGAAGAGATGGGTCATGTTACCCAACACCAACCCAACTGGCTTAAATGATGAATGAGATCCTTGTACACTGAGCTATACATACGTCATGACCTTGCTGGCTCTCTCCCAAGACTGCTTCCTCAGAAACAATAGCCACGTTGGTCTAAAAGCGACACACATCATCCCGCCCTCTGCTTTCCACACACCATAATGCATTGCTGCTTGTCCCTCCCTACCCTACTCCATAGCTACAGGGCAAAGCCATCCCATAGAGCTCTCCAGGGCTCTTAGTTGATACCGCTGACTTAAGGCTCCTCCTAGAGTCTCTACAGCTTAGACTGGCAGTTCAAGTATAAGGACATTCCCACACGACTCCATAAGTGTCTCTTGATCCTCAGTGCTTTCTGGAAGATCTTAGAAGCAGTAGCCAACGCTAGGTCAATTACATTCTTTTCTCACAGTTTTGATTGGCTAATTACATGATTCACCAAACAAATAGTAAAATATAAATATATGAACTAAAATTCTTGGTAACATTTCACTTTTAACTATGGCTACTAAGTGTGGCTATCTTATAGGAATGCCTGCTGAGACTAAAATCACCTGCTCTCCACTGTCAACCTCCCTGCATCTGTCTCTAGAGACCCCTTAGAGTCAGACTCTGAGAAGGTACAAGATTCAATCTCTTTTTATTGTTGTTGTTTATTTGTTTGTTTTTTGTTTTTGTTTGTTGTTGTTTTTTTGTTTGGTTGGTTGGTTGATTGGTTTTTTGAGACTGGGTTTCTCTGTGTAGTCCTGGCTGTCCCGGAACTCAGTTTGTAGGCCAGGCTGGCCTGGAACTCAGAGATCCACCTGCCTCTGCCTCCCAAGTGCTGGGATTAAAGGCGTGTGCCACCACTGCCTGGCAGATTCAATCTCATGAATGAGTGCCTGCAAACACAATGTTGTTAGAGAAAGATCTACCAGTTTGATAACAAGCAGAGACTCCCCAAAGCCTACTGTTTAAAAACTATAACTGCTGTGATGTTCTTCGAGTTTAAAAATCGTTTGACCTCCTCTGGTTGGACCACTGACTGACACCTTCAGATGTTTCTATTGTGTATGAAGTTGGCCCATAACAAACATTGCAGTATTTGTTTGATAAAAGATCTTCCTAGCTGGGCAGTGGTGGCACACACCTTTAATCCCAACACTTGGGAGGCAGAGGCAGGTGGATTTCTGAGTTCGAGGCCAGCCTGGTCTACAGAGTGAGTTCCAGGACAGCCAGGGCTACACAGAGAAACCCTATCTTGAAAAACAAAACAAAACAAAACAAAAATCTTCCTATGTAGCTACCCTGGCAGTCATTTCCAGACTGTTAGATATAAATTACTTAAATCGGAAACATTTTCAAAACACCCACTGGACCATACCTATATTTTTATTACCCATAATTTTTGAAATATGATACGAAAAATTGCTGTAAATTTTGTATACCTTGAAAGTAACATGTCTCTTCTTCATCACAGGACTTTGACATGTGTATTAATAGCAGTGTAAATAGGTGAGGCCTTTCTTTGGTTTCTTCCATCTGTAAATGTGATGGGTATTGATTTATGGATCTCTCATAAGAAGCATGAGACTCCCAATATGGAACCCATCCCACAGGATAAGAAGCATAGCGTTGCCGTGTGTGTTCTTTTACCTCAGTTGATATCTGCCAGAAGAAGTTTACTAAGAGATATGAACTGTTTCCATAGCAACATGGCCACATAATCCAGTCAGCTGCAAGCCAAGAGGTTCATGGGTAGGAATGGTGGATTAGGGTGAGACTCAAAAACAAGGTGTTGATTCTTTGAGAGAGGCCCCACGGGTGCTAAGAGTTCTCCCTGACCCTGTTCCATCCAGAACTGCTTTTAGAATTCCTGGCTTTACTGTCAGGACGGTCACTATGCCAGAATTTTCAATAATTGCATCATCTAAGTTAGTACAGATAGACAGACAGATGTCAGATTGGTTGGGGATACGTGTAGAATAACCCTTTGTCCAGGCCCATTTCCCCCTACCCCAACACCCCAGATCTACTACCCCTCCTTCAGATAGTGGCTTCACAAAACATTAAAAAGTGCTGATTACCCACAGATTAAAAACCCTCTATTCTAACAGAGGTAAACTGTCTCTGGTTTCAAGTCATTCATTCTGAATGTCTTACTGATGAGAGAGGTAGGGAGAGATAATGCAGGGAGGAGTCCACACGGCATCACTTGCCCTCTAAAGTGAGACAAACTGGAGACAGGTCCAGCATTCCGGGGTGGCAGCACCCTGAACAAGCACATGGAGATGATGAGAAACATTTCAAGGCTCTAAATCAAGTCGGGACAGGTACTGGAACACTCTCTGAGTCAAAAGGCATTTGGTCCACTCATCAGAGTCGTTCTTTATGACTCAAAGGTTTATGGCTTAAAGCTAGCATTACAGTGTTGTGATCACCTATCTACCTTTGGGGGCGGGGGTGGGGTTCCACTCCTTCCTTCATCCCTTCCCTTCTTCCTTCGTGCCATTTCTTCTACAGATTCGCATACCAGATGGACTAACTTTCATACCCGTGCATCAGCGAACCCTTTCCCTCCGCCCCCATGGTCCCATGGGAGATCCGCATTGCTCTGGGTGTCGCCGAGAAGACAGTGGAATCCGTGTGTGGGGGGTCCATTGTACAGGATGGGTGCCAGCTCACCCAAGAAAGTTATTATGTGAGAGAGTCACGGTGTAGGAAGGAAAGCCCCTGTCTGGGTTTATAATTGAGGAACAACACCCTTAGGTTGCATAATAAGTAAACAAAAGAGGGGGTGTTGAATGAGGTGGTGCCTCAAGCAAGGGAGTTCTTAGACTTCGTGTTGGGGCACAGAGCACAGACAGCAGACTAAGTCCCTTCTCCACCCACTGGAAGACCTGAAAGCGAGACTCTGCAGCCGTCTGGCCATCTTACAGGGAGGCCAACGTCATGGCATAGGGAATGTGACCCAGCCTTGAGTCTCTTAGGTAGCTAGCAAGCATCACTAGCTCACAGGGGGACTGCTTGGAATGCAGCTGCTTCCCATGGCAGAGTTCGCTCCAGAGTTTCTATGGCTTGGTAAGAACTGCGGAACCGAAGCTCGAGGGGATGCACACGTGAGAAGTTTCTGCTTCCACCCCTTACAGTCTTTTGGGCTCCTGCCACGGTGCTGGTATTTGATTAAGAGGCCTAGGAGGGAAATCAGCCGCACATGGGCAGATCACAGAACACTCTCCACTTTGGAATCGTGGAGTGGAATTCGAATCTGAAGCCAAAAATCCTATCTGTGCCTGCTTCGCTAATTACCCACATTTCCTTGCTACTTTCTGCAGCTGTCTATATGAATAGGGCCTGGCTCTCAGAGAGGTACTTAAATACACAGGTCCAGGCATTTGTGAGCTGCGACTCTGATCAATTTCAGGGCTAGCACAGGTTGGGTAAGCTGGGTACCCTGATTTATTACACTTTTTCAGAATATGAAATTGAACAGCTGCCCCCAGGATCTGAAGTGTCAGAGAAACAAGGCTGACAGAGACACTGGACTGGGGGGGGGGGGGGGGGGAATTCATGCGCATGCTCACACGTTCCCTGTAAGGACTAATATTGGTATCAAAGGGAATTGAGAAAGTTTTTGAGAGGATTTTGAAAGAAAAGTTGAAGGGAAATGTGTGTGTCGCCGATGTTCCAGATTTCTCTACTAAAAACACAACTGAATTTAAATATCTTACCAAAGTATTGTTTGACCGGAGAAGGATCAGTTGGGTATTATGGGATGCATTTTTCCTACACTTTACCTCAATTACCTAATTCTTGTCTGGCCTTAACATCCATGGTTTTCAGTGAGAATGAAGAAGATAGAGGTGTTGTTGGATACTTAGCATTTCCCCAGTAAATGCACAAATTGTTTAATGCAACTGTTCCTCTGTTAAACTGTAAGATGGCTGTTCCATAAAGAGGAAATGAATTTGGAGGACATGGTGTTTTGCTGTCGTTACTGTTGTTTATTACTTTCCTTTTAATAGAACCATAAATAAGTTTGGCTAAGTGTGTTGCCCATAAATGCTGAACTTAACAAAAGCTAAACTCCCTCTTGATATTATGTGGCAATTTGGTAGGGGACCCTCGAGACCCTACTATGGTTAAAAACATGAAGGATGTTTTTATAGGACACACTGATAAACCAACAAAAATGTGACTTCTTGGCATGTGTTTTAAAAAAGGATAACTTGGGTTTCTTTCAGTGAAATATCTAAAGGTTTTCAATTTTAAACAAAGCCCAGCTGGAGTGTATGCACTAGTTCCAAACTCTGAAATATTCCCATGATATCTAGTTTCAAAAATTTCTCCTACTGTAAATGAGTGGGTAAACTGTAAGTCTAAGAGAAGTTTTCCCCTTTACTGTTTATTTTTGTAATAAAGCATACTTTTGAGTTTAAAAAACAAGAGGAAATATAAAGTGGTCTGGTGAAAAAGGAATATAATTATATTCCTAAATAAAATAAAAATGATAAAATCAAAATTCTCGTTCAGGAAAAAAAAAAATGCCAGAGAGTCTCCAAGAATAGACACTTTGATAGAATTGTAACATAGTCACGTGGTTGTCAGTTATGTTTTGGAGCTCAAAATAAGTTTGTTGAAAAATCTTTTTGCCATCACCAGTAGGAGTACTCTTATTGTTTTCATAAGAACACAGAGAGTCAGATCTTTCTGGGCTCCATCTTCTTAGATTAGGCAGCCTTCCTATGATTACCATACTAATAGATAGCTATGTGCTCATTGCCTTCCGTTATTTTTTTCAAATGCAAAATCACCCCCTGATCCTCACACCTCTCTCTCTTCTGTTTTTCTTAATTGTACTATGCTACCTCAAAATATGCATCATGCTCTTCCCTGAGATAAAATTTCCTTCTTCTCCCAGACCCGGTAATGGTTCCATTTCACCTCCCATTCTTGCATTTCCTTTCGACTGGTATTTAAGGGTATTTGTTGTCCCCCACTCCTTTATACCATTAAAAGATCTTTGGGTTCTTAATGTATTAGATGGAGTATTTCACACTTGATTGTTTCTACTAAAAGTGGGGAATTGTTTCATTGGTTAATGGTTTTGATTTGTATGCTAAGGTTCAAGGAAGTCAGCCTCCAGCCCCGTGTGATACGAATAATTACAGTCTGCAAGGTCAATGTGACATCCTTGATTAGTTTCAAGAGGACACTGCTAAATTGGCTCAGGGTTCTGAGAGAGCAAAATCCACAGCTTCTACTTCCTATCTAGGTATCATGTCCCAAGTTCTACAGTTAATCTTGGTGTTACATTCATACCAATGCGCGCGCGCACACACACACACACACACACACACACACACACACACACACACGGACAATAGAAGGCAGCTACCCTCCCTTCACATAGTCTCTGAAAACAGATGTTGACCTCTGTGACCATTCCACCTTCAATATCCTAAAGTATAAGATTTCTACTACGTAGATTTTATAGTTACTAAGCACTAGTTAAGTTTTTCCTAGGGTTGTGGCAAACAAGGCTGTGGCCACCAAACCCCTGGTTTCTTAGTTGCAAACACTCTCACTAGCCAAATCAGATACGAAGACACTTGGCCTTTTCATAACCTTTCATTCATTCTAGAATTTACAAAAGCGGGAACCCACCCTTTCCTTCTAACCAACAACTTTGAATAAACCCTGGAAGGAAGGGTATGGAAGTGTGTCAGAAATGGCCCACCAATGAAAGAAGAGTCGGTAATCCCAGGAGAGAATCCTTGGTGGATTTGTCTCGGGCTTGGTGGGAAGGAAGACAGTTCTCTTCACATGGTGGGACAATGTGAAGTCAGAGCTGGCGTAGGGAGGGAGTCTGCCTGTCTGCTGCACTCTAGCCTTGTCACCTTGTCATCTGACATAGCAGGAAGAAAGTCAGAGCAAAGCTCCATCTTTATGTGTCTGTAATTCACGTCATTTAGAAGGTCCCTTCTGCATCAGATGGATTTGAGGAAGTTACTGTAAACCATAACTTAGGGTAAGGGTTGGGGGGCATTAAATGGAATGGTTATTAATCGAAAGTAGCTTTCCAATGGAGCTGTAATGTGCTTCAGAGATTATTAATCTTGAATAAGCTGACACTGTTGCTAGGTTTCAGTGCTACTCCATTTTGGTTGAACAAGAAGATAGACTGCAATCTTTCCCTCAAACTTTGTAAGTTGGAAAAGGAAGATGGTAGCTTCAGAACAAATCTAGAGAGTGTGCTGCTTTTCACTCATTTATTTGTTTGTTGTTGTTTTGTTTTGTTTTGTTTTTTCAAGACAGGATTTCTGGGTGTAACTGTCCTGACTACCCTGGAACTTACTTTGTAGACCAGGCTAACATTGAACTCACAGAGAGCTATCTGTCTCTGCCTTCTGAAAAGTTAAGAACTCACAATAGAAAGTGAAATGGGACTACCCTCCTATCATCTTATGGGTTTGAGATTTATAATGAATACAGTTCAGTAAAGTTATAACGAACTGTGGCTCTGTGAGCTGTTACGGGTGATGCCCTCCCCCACCACCACCACCACCACCATCCCTACTACACACTTCCATTAGTGAGCAATGCTTACCGGAGAGCTCAGATTTGGCGGTAATTCACACTTAGCAAGATTTTAAACAAAATGTTGAGATCTCAAATAATAAATGGTAAAGCAAACAGTATGACTTGTAGCTATCTGTATACTCCTAACCCTAGCCTGCTTATTTTATTCAGCTAAAAGCATTTACCATAATGGCCTAAGATATTGAAAATACCAATTTTGGTGAACATATTTTTTCCTGTAAAATAGAAATAGACTCACATCTGTTTTACCCTAAAAACCATAAAAATAGGATATTCACAAAAACTGCCGTGCTTAGGACTCAAGATGGCAAAGGTTGATTCCTGACTTATAACAGTTTCTTTTTCTTTTGTGGCTTTAGTGGGTAGAATTTGATATGTGCTCACTTGCTCTTTCAAGCCTGTAGGATTATAGCAATAACAAAAGTCAAAAAAACTATGACACTCAGATGCCCATCAAAATAATAAGTAAGTATGATATAGCCATGTAACAGAATTCTATACAAACAAAAGAAATTTGATATATCTCTATTGCAGTGACATGATAACCTATAATCATGTTTCTTTAAAAAGGAATCTGTCGGCAAGTTTTCCTAGAAATTAGTGAAGAAAAAGTAATGTATATTCATACATAGAAACATACATACACACAAACAAAAAGAAAATATACATGTTCAAATACCTGTCAAGATTGATTTGAATAATCCCAAACTTACCCCAACTGAATGCCAATATTTCATTTTTCTTGTTTCATTTGATTCTACATTGATTTGTTAATGAATGCTTTACATTTATTTTTTTTAATTTGTAAAAAGAAAGTGACTGCTATAGTAAAGTCCCCTTACCTACATATTTAAGTATTTCTGTGTGAACAATCGCGGAGTGTTTCCTTCTCAGTCTCAGTCATCTCTACTAGCTGCCATCGTCTACACTGAATATATGGAACTATGCAGTAAAGAACGTATCTCTGTTTTCCAAAGTGAGACTAAAAGCATTCTCAGGAGAGCAAAGAGCCTAGGGAAGAACGTGTCTTAGAGTGTGCTGCTACACAAAGCAGTTACCAAGCTTTGTTGAGTCATAAGCTCAGAATGAGTAGCTTCTGTTAGCAACTGATTTCCCAGGACCCCCCCCCCAAAAAAAATGGCAGCATCTTTTCAGAAAGTTGATAACCCAATCTATGTATCTATATATGCCCACTCAGTAGACACACATAATAGAGACACAGCAGTGCTTCATAGCAGTGCTCACAATCAGAGTTTGAAGGACGAGTTCAACCTATTTTCAGTCATTCCCTCCGTATATTGTGGACATGAAAACTATCACATAACTTACTGAGAACAGTAACGTCATTAAACAAAGATGCTCTGTTAACTTTATATCAGGCACTCTTGAAACGGAGGATATGTATGTATAAAACTATTTCTCCTTATTGTAACGTTAAAACTCAGAATTGAATCATGTCTGAAACCTTTGCGGATGAGCCCTTCCCACAAAATGCTCTGCATTTATTACAGAGTGGCACCCAGCCTTGACAGTCTCTGTCCTGGTGACCCACTGTTCTCATCCTACACCCTTTCAGAACACTCTAATTTCAGGAAACATTGCACTGTTGTTTCTCTCTAAAGACCAGGACTTCTCTACGGAATCTGCTCCTGGTTCGTAAGACATACCTTAGATTCTAGCAAAAGCCTGCACTCAGAGCAGTCCTGGGCGTATATTTAGCAAACATGGAGCAAAAGGTCATACTGTTCAACTAATAGGAAGCCATAAAAAGCAGGCAAGGCATTTCTGCCCCCAACATGTCACTCATGCAAACCATTGGTAGAACACTCGACCTGGCTGTTCAGGCAATTGACCCCTAAAAAGTTTTATATTCTTGGCCAGAATTTAAGAAGAAAAAAAAAAAAAGATTCCTATAACAATGCTCACATCTTCCCTTAAATAGCCCCAACTGGGAACAAGTCCAATTTCAGAACAGATTTTTAAATTGAATACTAATAAGCAGTAGCAAAAAATATTATATATCAGCATCATAGACACATATAAAGCAAGCTGCTGTTAATGTCTGTGAAGTATATGTTTGCTTCTTTTATTTTAAAATTAGATTTACTTCTTAACCTGGACTTACAGCAAGCTGTCCATTGTTTTGAATATGAGTTCTTAGTGAAATATACTTTTTAACTGTATTCTTCTGTAAGAATGTAATGAATAATGTCACACAGAAATTTCACATGTGGACTAAAACTCCAGTAGACATGTTGTTAGGGTCAGTTATGAACATCCATAACCTACATCCATCACTCACACGTTTCTGCACATGAAGAGAGGCAAAAGCTTTGCTACTTTCTTGTAAACCAATTTTAACAGCCGGTAAATCTGAGTGTAAGATTTGACATTTACAATACTGTATAGGCTGAAAAGTAAGTCCCCTCATCCCGTTCCTCACTTGCCCATGTTTTAATAAAGTCACAATTGTTTTGTTTCCCACTTTATGTCTTGAACCATTTCAAAAACACCTTGGTATAAAGCATAGGCAAGGGTTATTTGTTTTCCAGTAGCGGTCTCAGCTATTGATTATCCCTGTATCTCCTTAATTTTACTTGACAACTAAATCCCTTTATCTGTGTCCGTTTCTAAACTTGCTGTTCAGTTCCACTGACTTGAAATAACACATATTGTTTACGTTCCGCATAGACACTGGAGCTGGAAGCCATGGGTTTGAATCTAGTGGTACAGTGAGATGTCTTCTGAAATTGCTCATACTATGAGGATGTTAATAAGCCTATGAGTGTTTAGGGGTTCATTCACATAGTGGACAAAAGAACTCAACTCACCAGGACAGACCCAACATCTGCAAATATGAGGCTTGCCCATCCTAATTCCGTGAGATTTTCTGTATATCTCAAGCTTATTTGTGGTGTTTTTCCCATTCCAAAGTTTTGGGGCCCACTTTTCTTCATGCACCTGTCCTAGATGGTTGTTCATGTTTCAAAAGAATTCTCATTCTCCTCTCCCTACTTCATCTTCCTCATAAAGTTCACTATCATCTCACCCCTAACTCCCATAATTTCTAATTGCTAGGTTCCAGCTTTCTCAACCCATCTCTTTATGTGTCTTACCTGAAACACTAAATGGAAAATCCGAACTACAGCCAGCCCCAAAAATAAAAAATGCACAAAGTTGTTTTTTGGTTTTGGGTTTTTTTTGTTTGTTTGTTTGTTTCTTTGTTGTTGTTGTTTTGGGTTTTGGTTTGTTTTTTTTGGGGGGGTTGTTTTGGTTTGGTTTGGTTTGGTTTGGTTGTGGTTTTGGTTGGTTGGTTGGTTGGTTGGTTGGTTGGTTGGGTTTTTTGTTTGTTTTGGTTTGTTTTTTGCTTTTTGTATTTTGCATTTTGTGTTTTGCTTGGAAAAAGTTGAAAATCAGTCGTACTTATAAAGATTCCGTCATCTTTAAGGCCATTGTTCTTCAGAGAAGTAGTGTCCTGATGAAGTATTGTTCTGGAGGTGAAGTCTGTTTGTAGGAAAACATCTACGAAATCAGACCCTTCAATGAGACTTTATTCTCTTAGCCTTCATCTGAGGTTTTGTTTCACGCACATTAAAGTGTTACTGGAAAGTGTAGGTCCTTTAAAGTTCAGGGGGAAAGAGTTCATAAGATCTAAGGCACAGTTAAGACAAAGCTATAGCCAGAGGCCTGGTTTCCTGAGAAGGAAGCAGTCCCCTCACTCATCTGTCATGCTTCTAAGAGGGTATTAAAGTCATCCCTGGGGTTCTGTGTTTACAGCCAGTCATGTGTCTTTCTCACAATCCCCATCTGTGCCAGGAAGTCACATGATCAGGGTGACACCCCATGCTCCTTCTGAGCTCCTGTTAAGTGCAATAGAGTGATCAATTAGAGTATTGGTGCCAAAGACAGAAAGAAACAACGAACCCCTTGTATGAGATGCCATCGCTCAGTCCCCAGCTTCTTCTTGTCCTCAGAATGTTACCTTTGGTCATGATTCCTGGGTGACAGTGAGTGAATTTTAAATGAAATCTTTAGGTTTTTTTTTTCTGATAAAAGAGATTTGTTTTTAAATAATTATACAGGTGTGACTTGATAAAGCTGCGCACATCTGTATTCAGATCTGCTCAGGAAGATGAAGAGAAAGGCCATTTAAGCCCATGAGTTCAGGACCTGGGAAAAGAAGCAAGAGCCTGCCTCTTACAATTATTATTTTTTGTAATACAAAAATGTGTGGTTTGAGAACTCATAAAGCTTCCCTTAACTCAATATAAAGTCTTTTTTTTAATACCATTTCTTTTTCATATGTCTAGAAAAACTGAGCACGCACACACACACACACACACACACACACACACCATACAATAGATACTTGGGTAGTGTTGGTTTTATGGGCAATCCAACACCCTTCAGAGAGAGGCAAATGGCTAATTTAATACTGGCCTTGAGCTAACAAATCTTGAGAGATGCTTATTATAGCCTTGGGAAATGTTATTTAAATAAGCGATGTGGTTACCAGTAGAACGAAAGGCTCCATTCTGGATGCTGAAAGTAATTCACTTAGGCAAGTCTTTCCAAAATAACCAAGTACAAACGAGAGGCCTGATGACCCCGGGACTATTAGCAGATGAAGCCTTTCATCTCCAAATTACCTGCTTTCTGCCAGCCCCACTTCGAGCTGGGAGAACTCAAGAGCTTATATCCCATCCCTTCTTAGTACGCATAGCCTTCCATCCAGGTGTCAGACTGTCTTAGGGGTTCTATTGCTGTGTACAAACACCATAACCAAAAAATAAGTTGAGGAGGAAAGGGTTTATTCAGTTTACACTCTCATATTGCTGTTCGTTATTGAAGTAAGTCAGGAAGGAATTCGAACAGGGAAGAATCTTGGATGCAGGAGCTGATGCATAGGCCATAGAGGGCTGCTGCTTTCTGGCTTGCTGCCCATGGCTTGTTTTTCCCTGCCCAGGACCACCAGCACAGGGGAGCCACCACCCACCATGAGCTGGGTCCTCCCGCACTGATCACTAGTTGAGAAAGTGCCTTACAGCTGGATCTCATGGGGCATTTCCTCAGCTGAGGCTCCTTCCTCTCTGATGACGCTAGCTTATGTCAATTTGGCACACAAAACCAGCCAGTATACAGATCATCCAGGGAGACATGGCCACTGTCACTCTGAAGATGAGGAAAAGAGTAACCAGTGGTAGCAGAGAACTTAAAATATATTCATCAGTCAGAGTGGAGGTTGTCTCTGACTCTTTTGCCTACTTTCGGGACCCTTTCCCTCCTACTGGGTTGCCTTATCTAGTATTGGTATGAGGGTATGTGGCTAGTCCTATTGTAACTTGTTATGCTGTGTTAGGTTGATATCCCTGGGGGGCCTGCACTTTTCTAAAGGGAAACAGAGAGGGAGTGGGTCTGGGGGAGAGGTGAGGTAGGGGAGGGAATGTGAAGAGTAGAAGGAGGGGAAACTACAGTCAGAATGGTGGTGGTGAAGAAGAAGGAGGAGGAGGAGGAGGAGGAGGAGGAGGAGGAGG
>JADRCD010200688.1:34409-48183 GCA_019843815.1 Montemys delectorum
TTAGATAGATAGATAGA
Organism: Montemys delectorum; assembly: GCA_019843815.1. NCBI lineage: Eukaryota > Metazoa > Chordata > Mammalia > Rodentia > Muridae > Montemys > Montemys delectorum. Next base: position 34,427 of record JADRCD010200688.1, read on the forward strand.
TAGATAGATAGATAGATAGATAGATAGATGATAGATAGATAGATAGATAGATAAAGATAGATGATAGAAATCAATGTCCCAGTATCATCTGCCCTCTTGATTCAAAGTAAGTGAATTCACCTATAAAATTATTATCTTAGCTGGGCAGTGGTGGCACACGCCTTTAATCCCAGCACTTGCAAGGCAGAGGCAGGCAGATTTCTGAGTTCAAGGTCAGCCTGGTCTACAGAGTGAGTTCTAGGACAGCCAGGGCTACACAGAGAAACCCTGTCTCAAAAAAACAAACAAACAAATAAAAATTATTATCTTTGCTCTTAATTAAATGTGTATTATTTAAGAATGCCTAGTCAAGATAAGGGTGAAAAAATAAAAAGCTCAGCCTTGGTTAACTGCTTGCTATGCCCATAGGAAGAATATAATGCAACTACAACAGGGCATACACATCAGCTTTGTTAAGTGAATTAAAATATCACACAATAGGAGCTGGGGGTGTAGCTCAGTTGGACCTAGGATATATACTGCTGGGGTCTGATCCATAGCACTGCTTAAAGCCTTGCATGGTGGCTCATGCCTGGGAAACCATTACTTGGAACATGGAGGCAGAGAAGTAAAACATTCAAAGTCAGCTGGGCAGTGGTGGTGCACGCCTTTGATCCCAGCACTTGGGAGGCAGAGACAGACAAGATTTTTGAGTTAGAGGCCAGCCTGGTCTACAGAGTGAGTTCCAGGACCGCTAGGGCTATACAGAGAAACCTTTTCTCGAAAAAAAAAAAAAAAAAAAGACGTTCAAAGTCACCCTTTGCTACATGCCGAGTTCAAGGACAGCCTGAGCTACATGAGATCCAGTCTTAATAAATAAGTACATGTTTGCGTAATGAAACAATATATGCTATTATGTCAATTTTGTGTGACTAGGAGTCTGGCATGTATAATATATGTCAGTAATCTTATGTTCCTGAATTATCAAGCTTCATTTTTTTTCATTTACACTTTTCCATATTTTCTTAATTCTTCATAATGAATGTTTTAATCCGTATTAAATAACATAGATAAAATACCACTTGCTTCTAAAATAACATAGCCCATCCCCAGCAGTTAAAGAATTGTGTGCGACAAGCTCAAAAAGAATTAATATCAAAGCACGCTAATAGAATATAGACAATCAAAGCCTGCAGTTAACTTGGTTAATTCAGTGGGAGAGCAACCTAGTTGCTCACGTGGAGTTAAAAAAAAAAAAGATTGCAATTTTTGTTTGCTGATTTTTTGATTTTTGTGTTGCCAGAGGCCACATGAAAGAACCACATTCATCTTGGCAAAGATCAAGTGGAATTGGGGTGCGGCAGAGGCGTGCGCCTGAGTGTCACTGTTGCATTCTCATCTCTGCCATTTCTAGCATTGAGGCCTTAGGCTAAGCCACAGCTGAGCCTTCGGATAAACTAGACTTTCAAATAAACTCTACTGTAAATATGCTAAGTATCCTGGGAAAGCCTGCTCACTGAAGTATTAGATCCAGATCAAGAACTCAGTGCGCCCAGATCTTCCGCAGTGAGCATCCCATAATTCCACTCGGGGTGGGGGTGGATCAGTGGGAGCCCAAGTTCAGGGGCCATCTTGCTCAAGGCGGTCGACCATGGGTTTTTTCCCCCCTTTGTTTCACGTGAAAAGAAAGCTAAAGCTACAGCTCAGGAAGAGGGTATTGGTCTGGCTTGTCCAGGTTCAATCTCTACTATCTCAGTGAGAAAAAAGAAGAGAATGAGAGTGCTCACTTCGGGAACACATATACTAAAATTGGAACGATACAGAGATTAGCATGGCCCCTGAGCAAGGATGACACGCAAATTCGTGAAGCGTTCCATATTAAAAAAGAAGGAGAAGAAGGAGAAGAAGAGAATGAGAAAATAGAAAAAGAGAGAATTCCACTGGTCTCTGCAAGTTTGTCTGTCCTTACTTCACTCCCAAGAAACTTCTCCAGATTCCTTCTTGACAACCACCTTTGTTTCACATTACCCGTTTCTGGCTTTAATAAATACATGTTTGGATTACAGATGTCACATCCTAGACTGGTTCATATTTTCGTTTAAGTGGCTACCCCCAAAAAGTATATTTCTATCATTTGTACAAGAACAGAGTCTCTCTGTACCCCTCACAATGTAAAGATGTTTCTCGAAGAAGTTGGCCTTCCCCCTGTTCTGAATGTGAATTGTCTACAAGTTGTCATAATGGATCTAGTTGAACAGGGCAGCTACTCCTGGTAAACCTTTAAAAGCATAAACCTTTTAGCTCTTTTGTTTTGAAAGTGTCTTAAAAAGCAAAATATCAGTTAGGGGAAGGAGTCAGGAAGATCCCAAACTAGGATCACTAAAGCTAAAAATAAATAAATAAATAAATGAATATTTCAGGACATCTATTGGGTTTCCAATTGAATTATGCTTAATTGAAAACCGCTAACATTATTTTCAATATTTTTCCCTTTGTCATATTTCCTTTGAGCATCACAAATCAAAATTATTCTCCAGTCATTTCACAATGTTCCATTGAGCCCAAATTACATTACAACATTTTCCAAGCACAGAGGAGTCTGCTGGTCCTAAGGGAGGCAAAGAAATTTCCAGAGATTATTTGGCTTCTATCACTAGACCAGAGGTTTAAACTAATTGCCCCAGGGATAAATGAAGCCCAAAGTTGAAATTGTTGGGGGTGGCTTCAGATTCTTTCTTTAAAAAATTAGTTTCTAGCATCTAAAGGGTAGAAGCTTTGACATAAACATACATAAATGGGACTGGTGGTGTAGCTCAGTGGTGGAGAGCTTGCTTGGCATGCAGAAGCAGTTGGTTTGCATAGCAAAGGAAAGCAAGGGGGGAGGAGGAAGACAGAGCTTTTGACATTTTACCCAGTGCACTGGGGTTGTTTGGTTAGCACATGCCAAACAGCAAAAGTACTGGACCAGCAGCCCTCCTCTCTCTCCCCTGCCCCTGTCCTCTTTTCTTAAGATTCATTTTTGCAAAGCAAAATTTCATGATGCCTCTTATTAAAATACGGGGGGAGGGGGGCTATATATGCCAGTGTCCTCTGAAAAAATGAAGGCATTAACTCTCCAGGAACTGGATTTACAGGTGGTTATGACCTGCCTTTTATGGGTGCTGGGAACACAATTCAGGTTCTTTGCAAGGCCAAGATGTCTGTTTAGCCTCTGGCAGCTCTCCTCTCAGAAGGGCTCTGGGCAACCCAGCTTGCTCTATCCCACTGAAGAGTGCCTCACTCACTAGCATCACACATGTGAGGCCTTCAGGTTGTGCTCTGTTTCTATCAAGGGGTGGTGGGATAAAACCAAGAGGGTGTCCTTGGACAGCATCGGTAATACCTAATTTCAATCGTTTAGATAGAGCAGGAACCCATAATTACAAAGAATAGCTCTCTTAGTCTGCAATGCAATATAGGAACTAGCTATGAGGTTTTTCTTTCCTTAGTAACTCCACAATCCTTAGGAAACAAACCTACATAGAGATTGCCGGGGGCTAACGTGGCTAGCCTCTGAGGAGCTGATATTTGCCTCATAGGTGAACAGGACAGGCCATTATAAAAAGTCTCAATATTTTAAACCTTGGTTACTAGGAATCAATAATTTAATGACAACAACCTACATCTACACAGACCTAATCCAATCTGTGGAGGAATCTTTTTTTCTTTGGGTATGTGATATATGCATACATATGAGTTTGTGTGTACACACACTTGTATAACCGTCTGGAGGTCAGAGGTCAATGGCAAGTGTCTTCCTCGGTTATTATCTCCCTTACTGGAACCAGAACTCACTGATTTAGTTAGAGCAGTTATATAACCAGCCAGCTCCAGGAATTCTCCAGTCTCTCGATGCTGCGGTTACTAAAACGCTCCCTTTTTCCTGGCTTTTGACCTAGATGCTAGGGATCCTAAGCAGGTCTTCATACTTACACAGAGTGACCTTGGCCCTTGAGCCATCTCCCCAGCTCTTGCAGGGGATGTCTGTTCTTACGTATGAAAACGCTTGCAGTGTTCATGGTCAGGCTCAGAGAGAATGCTCGCCGCCGCTGCACAGCAAAGCCTGCTTCTCAGAGTCCAGTGCTTAAGACCAAAAATCTCAGTTAATGCAGCTCAGCAGATGAATGCAATTTAAGGTCAGCTGCCCTAGATGGGCAAATGAAGCCCGTGGTGAGGAGTGGAATGCTAAGTGAGCAGAAACGGACTCTAAGCTGGCTTGGGGATCCTCCTTCATCCCCAAACAGCATTGTCAGTCCATACCCTTGATAGTTTTGCAGGCTCTCCCTTCTTCCAGCTAGCCAGGGCTCCTCTTGGGCTGCTCTTGTGCAAAAAACTGTTACAGTTGAAACTTTGTTCTAAATTGCTTTCATTTTCTTCTGAACAGTTTAGATAGGACTTTCTTGCTCAAATTTGACATGCCATTTGATAAGACAGTGGGCTACCAAATCTATAGCTTCCTGAGCCATTCAGATAGCCACTGACGGAAAACATTCAGGGCCAGGTGGCTTAGACCCATGATCCCAGTTACCTAAGAGGTCTAGGCAGGAGAATCAGAAGTTCAAAGCCTGTTGAGGTTACCAAGTGAGTTCAAGGCCAGCCTGGGCAACGTATTGAGAAGATTATAAAGTGCTGGGGAGCCCATAAAATAATTCAGAAGGTAAAGGCACTTGTCAACTCAACACAAGCTACAGTCATCTGAGAAGAGGGAGCCTGAACTGAGAAAATGCCCCCATCAGATTGGCTAGCCTGTGAGGCATTTTCTGGACTGGTGATTGATGCAGGAGAGCGCAGACTACTGTGGGTAGTGCCACTACTGATCAGGTATTCATGGACTATGTAATAATGCAGGCTGAGCGAGTCATGGGCAAGCCAGTACTTACCGTTCGCCCATGGCCTCCACTTTAGTTCCTGCTTCTGTGTTCCTGCCTTTATTCACTTTCCTGATGGACTGTAATCTGCAAGATGCGATAACACTTTCTTCCCCGAAGTTGTTTTTTTTGTCAGGGTTTTTATCGCAGCAACAGAGACACAAACCAAGACACCAGGCAAGCCCAATAACTTGAGTTTGATCCTTCAGACTTGTGTAAAAGTAGAAAGAGAGAATAAACACAAAGTTGCTCTCAGACCTCCCCACAGCATCATAGCTTATTTGTGTGCCTGTATACACATCACACAGCAATAATAATAATAATAATAATAATAATAATAATAGCAGTAGTAATAATAATAATAATAATTTTAAAATTAAAAATAGGTGGTAGGGGTAGGGATGTAGCTCAGTGGTAGAGCATGTGACTAGCTCTACTCTAACTTCAATAACCAGTAATGCATAAAGAAAATATTTGGAGAAAAAAAATTGTGTTGGTACTGAACATACGCAAATTGACATAGTATTTACGTAGTATTTCATATTCTAAATGTCATCAATACTATGGTAACTATTAAAAAGCATGCTCGCAGAGTGTGCATAAATTATCTGCAGATTATATGTGGTTTAGAATGAGGCCCTTGTGCATTCAGAGACGTGAGTACCAGAAGGGGATGCTAATGGTGGATGTGTTCAGCGTTCCTCCAGCATCCACACTTCAGGAGACAACTTCATTTCCTTGGGTATTCAAGATCTTCACCCCTGGGCTCTCAACAGTCCCTGATGTCCATTCACCTCACTGCTTCCAAACAGTCCGTAATCTCCAGGCAGGCAGGGACCATATGCACCTTGCACTGCCTTTGGGGCTACAGCATTTGCCTGCAGGTAAATGTCCTAGGCACACGGATCTGCTGAATAGAGGCCTCAAGTGAGGAATTCCGGTATGGTAAATTGGGGTGCCATTGTTATATGTGGGGAGAGGCTTGTTTGTAAGCTAGCACATGGCTATGAAATCAATTCACTTGGAAATCTAAGGGAATATACTTTTCTATTTGTGTTTAGCTCTACTTAATAAACTCAGCCCCAATTTTCCGATTGCCTGTTGTAGTCTCGCAACAGACTACATGTTTTCCACCTATTTTATTTTGCTTATTGTATAGCTTCCCTAGGAAGAAGCCAACTCCAGAAGGATGGGGCTGCAGGTCCCTTTTGCTGGCTGTTGTATGCTCCAGCAGAGAAACCATTTTGCCCATAGTAAATACTCGCTTGGTGCTGAATTGAATGGGTTTCCATTAGTTAAGGTAATACACATAAAGCACCAACTTACTCCAAGGCAAATTTTCATGAAAATTGATGTAGACTTTTAAATACCTTACACTGATTATATTCTATCTCAAGTTTCAAAATGGGGCTTCTTATGACATAATGGGAACTCCACGTAAGCTGCCTGAGAATCATTTGAGCCTTTGGGGAAAAAATTATCACCATCTGAGATCGTAAATGTGCAGGCTGAGGCCAGTCCATGAGATAGTCTAGGAGCTGTGACCATAGTCCAAATATCAGTTAGAAATACACCGGATAGGGCTGCGCACGCAGTATTCTCACTCTCCCACGTGCTGGGGAAAACTTGCATAGCTGTGTTAAATAGCCACATTCCCTCTTTACTCTTGCGGGCTTTAGGGGAGAAATGGGTGACCCCAAACACCAGGTACTTCTTTTCCCCATTTTCTGACCAAGCGATCTGTCTTTACCTCCGCACTGCCCCTACCAACCGCGCAAGGTTTTGCGACGCCAACCGGCCTGAGAGATTGCGCGTACACAAAACCAAGCAGGAAAAGAGAGAGGGAAAATTGAGCACCAGGCCCAGATCTCTGCACCCGGCTAACGCCTCTAAGTTTTTGCCTTTACCCCAGAGGCCAGTAGTTGGCGACTTTTAGGCGCTTCCCGCCGCCGCAGAAGGGCAGACCCTGGGAAAACATTCCAGGAAAGGGGGAAGGAGGAGTGGGGCGGAACCCGGGCGGGCTTTGGGCGGGGCCTGGTGTGCGGTGGGTGGAGTCAGAGCCCAGCCCGAGGCCGCAGCGTGGGTCCCGCCCGTGGGGGCGGGCTCAGTGGGAAGGCGCGGCCCCTAGGGCGCGCGGAGAGCAGAGCACTTCAGCGTTTGGGTGGAGGGCGGTGCGCTCCAGCCCGGGCCATGGCTGTGCGTCCTCGCTGCTGGAGCCGCAGCTCCCCAGCTCCGTGCCCCGCTCCCTAAGAGCGCTCCCTTCGCGGTAGCAATCAAAAACCCACGATTTTGCCCGAGCTGGGGTGAAGCGTAAGGCAGCCGCGAACCAGGATGTGCTGACGACCTCGAGGGCTCGCGTCCCGGGTGCCACCGTGGGTCCCGACTTGGGATCTGGATCACTTCGGGCAGCCTCGACGTTCCCTGTGCGCTCCCGCCGCCCTGCGCCGACCTTAATGTGTAGAGACGAGCCGGACACCATGATCCTAACACGTAAGACGGACTTGTGCCTTGTTGTTGGACTAGTCTGGCTGGGGTCAACGGCTGAGGGGACCGGCCAAGGAGGACTTGTCACTCCGCCCTGCCAAGTCCATGTTGTGATTGTGTGTTTTGACACGCTTGCAGAGGAGGAGCCCGAGGCTTTCGAGAGTAGAACGCGTGTGCTTAAGCAGCTTGGGTCAGGGTTTGTGGGAGATTTTAACACCGGGTCATGTCCCTTGACCATGTATTGCCTGGGGACTGGGGACTGGCGTCCGGGTGACTTAACCTCGTACTATTCCTACTGGCCTCGGGCCCCGAGGGGCGAGCAACCCCTGTTGGTCTTCTTGTGGGGACTGTTCCATCTCTTCTTGTCCTACACCCTACAACTCTCAAATCAGCTTTGGCTCCCTAAGGGTGCATTATTTAAGGGGCTGTGTGGACTTTTAGCTGTACTTAGGGACAATGTTTCCTTAGCACTATTTAAGAGTTCGGTTCTTTTGTTGCTGTCGCCTGTTTTTAAACGCTGGGAATCTCAGAGCCTGGGCAGGCTAAGTCGGGGTTGCTCCTTAGCTACCCCCAACCCCTGATGCACGTGGGGTTCCAACTGGGAACTCAGCAATTTCCCGCTGTGTAGTTGGACGTGGTTCCTGAAAAGCCCCACCAGATGCCCACGTCCTTGGCGAGGGTGGAAGAGTCCGTGGGCTAGGGAAAGGAAGGAAGCAAGTCTCCAGGCCTGTGGCTTTTTTTTTTTTTTTTCTTTTTCTGTAGCGAGGCTACGGCGTCTGTCTTGGACTAATTCCCCACCCTGCGCCCCCGTCCCCTCCTCCAATGTCAGTAGCTGAGAGCCTTTGATCCTTCTTAAGGGTTGCTCCCAGAGCAACAGCCCACCCTGTTGGTGTGGTTTTCTGTCTCTGCGAGTCATTTCAGTGCGTGGCCTTTGGTGCGAGGACTGATGCTGGGGGACTGGACTCGGGATCAGTTTCCCTCTTGATGCGCGACCCCCGGGAAAGTGGCACATCCTCACTGTGATGTCCCCAACCCGGGTTAATAACTTTCGTCACACGTGGAAGTTGTGAGGATCAACTAGAGTAGTACACCTAAAGTGCCTAGCGGGTGACGGATCCTGAAGTTCACTCTGTTCCCAAATTATGCCAAAAACTAGAAGGGAAACCCTGCCTAAGTCATTAATCAGCGCAGTAGAGGGAAAAAAAAATGATCGCCCCATCCGGTTTTGCTTTCAAAGAGGCTTTTTACACCCAATGTGGTCACAAATGGGTTCGTTCTCGAGAGTCAAGAGGTTGTTTCAAGCTGTGGCTGGTGATTCGGAGGAATGCAGCCTAGGCACGGCCATCCATTACCAAAAGATTCGTGGGGGTGGCATATGTGACGCATTTGAGTAGGGAAAAAAAAAAAATCAGGCCCTGGAGAAGGCAGGATGCCCAGTCTCAAGTTACATTTTTTTTTTTAACCCTGCAAAATTCTGTTTTCTGAAGGGATGAGGGAAAATAGTAAGCCAGTGGACTGCGGCACTCGGAATGTAAACCTCTCAGCGGCTCTAAGAGGTTGACTATTTCTGCTTCCATCTGGACTGCAGGCTAGTCCTCTGCGGGATAATTTGCTGACCATAAGGGTGGAATTAATAGAGAACCCGGTGCCATCTTGGCAAGCAGATTGCAGCAGATGGTCAGAGGGGTGCCCTGCGAGGCAGCAGGCCCCCCTAACAGAAGAGCCAAAGTCCTGAGGAAGGACTGAATGTCAAATGGTTAGCAGATGTGCCGTCAGAAGTTATTTCAAGACATTTCCTGAGAAAATGTTGGAGATCGCCTCTGTTCACTTTTATTGTGGCATGCCAGACCTGCAGCAAAGCCCTAGCCTGGGTGCATAATTTTTTCATTAGTACTACTGTTCAGAGAGTTTCAAATGAAGCACAGCAGACAGACTTTCTCTCAAGCTTTCTTTCCCCCCCCCCCCTCAGAGTTTGCTTTTGACAAATTGCCTTGACTTTCTTCTGAGCTGAATGACACCTTGCTCTGAAACAGCCTAAAAGCTCAGGGATAAGGAGTTGACCTTTTCCCCAAGCCACAGAACTTGGAAGCTGGATGTGTGGTCTCCAGCTTAAAGCTCTGCCCTGGAGTGGATGAAAACTGCTCTCAGTGACTTGTATTCTCATTTCCTCTGTTTTTTTTTTTTTTTTTGGTTTGTTTTTGGTTTGTTTTGTTTTTTTGTTTTTGTTTTTGTAGATCTAATGCACACCACTTTCTAATGAATGAAGAGGATGGTAAACCGTTTCAGATTTTAGTTTGCTGAAACAACCCAAGGAGTTTTCTTTAATTGTGGAATACGTGCAAGACAGTTTGCCCTTCGGCCTTTGTTCTGTATTTTGGTTAAAAGAACAAAGACCAATAGAACAGACCAATAGATGTGTTATGACCACAGCAAGGCATTAGTAAATAAAGTGACTTTTAAACTGTCTGGTACTCCAGCTCCTATTGGCAGAAGTGTTGTGGGACTTAAAGGGGACAAGAGAGACTCGTGCAAGATACTTCCAATCTGAGGCTCCGTGAGAAGGCTCCAAGAGATGGTTTCAAATACAAAAATTAGTACCCAAGTAATTAAAACCCAATTTTCCTGGGTGTCCCTGTGGAGATTTTAAAAGCATGATGCAATGTTTAAATGAGAGAGGGGTATTTTTATGACCTAACCGAGTAAATACTCAATTTGGAAATATTCAAGGGAGGGTGATTTGGTCCAGAAGAGCTGGGGGCATCCAGAGTACAGTGAGTGAACTAAATGAGACTCTTTTGAAGAGAGCCTTGTTCTGCACAGGATGGGCCAGTATTGTAAACACAAGTTTCTCATGTTTAACTCCCTTTCCTAGCAACAGGAAGACGGAAATGAGGCCATGCAAAAAAAAAAAAAAAAAAAAAAAAAAGAAAGAAAAAAAGTCCTAAAGGGCTCCAGACAATCCTTGATCCACCCTGTACAGCCAGAGGACCTGCAAAAGTAAAAATAACTTCAGATGTTTCCGCTTCCTCCCTGGATATTACCAAACCAGTGCAGGCCTGGTGTCTCCAGGCTGTACAGAGAGCATCAGAACACAACCTTGCCCAGGTACCCGGACTCCAGGCACACCAGACCAAGCAGGAGAAAAGGGGAAAAGTGCCTGTCATTTTTAATAAGTCTACAGGCCAGTGATACAGTGACATGTGCTAGAGCCAATGGCCTAGAGTGATTCTAGTCTCTAAGCATAGTTGTCCCTCTAAGTCTTAGTGTGCTTGTTTCTGTCATGACCCATCTGTAAAAAGTTCCCTCCTGTATGCTCAAGGTCAAGTTACAACGCCTGGTTTATAAAGAGTTAATGTCAGCCCTGGCCTGAAAAACACAAGCCCATGTTCTTCCACAGGGCTGTGGAATGAGAAGGAAAACGGGTTTTGGAACAGATCTTTCACAGCTGTCTCTATTCCTGACTCTGGTCGTTTCCAGTGGAGGAATGCAGAGTTAAGCAGGCTTTGAAGGGAGACCACTCAGGAGGGTTACAATTTGTTTTATAGGTACATGTTACTGCTTTGAAAGTGTGCAATCAGTAGCGGGGGTTTTTTTTTTTTTTTTTCAGGCTCAGATTACACTATTCCTCTTTTATCCTGGGGTGGGGGGGGATAAGTTTCCAGCTTCCAGAGAGATCCTGAAACCATACACAGTGCCCATCCTTATATATACCCTGGTTTGGTTTGGTTTGGTTTGGTTTGGTTTGGTTTGGTTTTTCCTTCATGAATACATTCCTATGATAAAATTCATAGATTAGACAAAGAGTCACAATAGAAACAACTGCAATAGGACAGTTGTAACATCATAGAAGTTACTGGGGACTTACAAATGGCTTATTTCTGGAGCTTCTTCATGTTATAATTTCATTTCTTTCCGTTGGCATTGAGGCAGGGGCGGGGGAGGGGTGGGCGCTGCTCTAGTGGGACACCCGGTTAATGTGGAAAGGGTAAGATTTTCAGCTGGGGAGGTCTGTCTGTCAGCCTACCCTGTCTGTCAACACTTCTCTCTTAGGTGGCCCCACTGTTATTGTTGAGGATTATGATGAGCCATGATAAGGGTGGAGAGACCTCCCGGGGACAGTTAATCGCATGACTCCGCCTAGACTTTTTCTGGGCTAGGTCTTTCTTTCTTGCTATCCTAAGTAGTGGCAGACCGGAAGACAACTCTGCAGGTTATAGAGCCTCACAGTCAAGAGTCAATGCTTTTCTAGAATGTTCGGACAGAACCTTGCAAAGTCTGCTGTTTCCTAGGGGTGTCTGTGTAATGTGATTGTAGCCTAGCAGACAGAGACAAGAGCATCTGTCCTTAACATCTGAGAGAGAGAGAGAGAGAGAGAGAGAGAGAGAGAGAGAGAGAGAGACAGAGACAGAGACAGAGAGACAGAGACAGAGAGACAGAGACAGAGAGACAGAGAGACACACAGAGAGAGAGACAGAGACAGAGAGACACAGAGAGACACAGAGAGAGATCCAGAAAGTCTAACTTCCACTGGACTGGACTGAGTAATGTGCGCGCGCGTGCTAGATATCAGTGAAAATAGTTGACTGCCATCTTCAAAATTTCTGCCTGCTGGGAAGAACGGCTTTTGGGTGCTGCAGGTAAGCATTGTACTCTAAGCCAACACAATGAAAAGGTTTCTCTTCGTCAGTCCCACCCTACCTCTCGCCCCCCCATTTTGTTCTGTTAGTAGATTTAGGTTTTTATGATACTGAGTACTTTTTTTCCCCATGCCTGCCTCTCCTTGGTGTCCTTTTCAAGTCAGTTTCTCCCCAGTAGAGGAAAACAATCAAAAACTAATAGAACCCTGAGCTCTGTTACGCTGGGCCCTCAGTTGTCTGTGACACCTCCCACCCACATTTTGATCTTTTACCCACCCAGCCTCTAAGTGTCCTGCAGAGTGAACTGGAAGTCACTTCCTGATTCCTGTCCCAGAGGCGCCTTCCTTCTCCTGGAGGAGTCTCCAAAGGATGTCTGAGGGACAAAAGGCTCCCACATCCTGAGGTTGAGGCACTCCCAGGCTCCCTATACTTAGGAAGCCAGTGAGCAAAAAGACTTTGGAGTGAAATGGCCCGTGACCCAGGTATGGCTCTGTCCTTACAGCCATAGTTTGTCACACTCAGGTGACAAATCCGGAATATTTTCTCCAGTCTGGATTACATGGAGGCCTCCTAGGGCAGCCAGTGTCCACTGAATTCCCCCGTTCAAGCCAAGCTATCATGCTATGGAAAGGGGATTTTGTGTGATGCTTGTGCATCTGTCAAAGTCACCCCAAGGGAAAGTCCCAGAACTTTGCAAAGACACCCTTGAAAAGCCTGTCCCCTGCTGAGGGGCAGCTGGGACAGAAGTTCAGTGTCCAAGGTCACAGTCAATGGGAGATAGCACTCTGGACCCCTTCCTGCTGGTGTGTGTAAACAGACTGGGAAGGCCCCCAAATGGGGACCTTAGTGTGTTTATAGGGATGGACATGAGTTAACATTTAACTATTAAATTGTGTGTGCTTCAGTGCTGGGGTCCTAAGCACGTTTAAAGAAAATGATTTCTTAATCCATCTGGAAGATGGGAATACGCTTTTTATGTTTTGTGATATAGATTATATATTTATGTTTTATATATTTATAAATACTAATTTATATACTTTGTTATATTTATCTTTTTTTTTTTTTAGTACAGGTCTGATTGGGTGAGAGGATATGCCACTCTTATCACACACATGTAACTTAAACCATCAGACTACCAAAAACCCAACCCAACAAAATGCCAGGGTCAGCCCGAAAAGCCTCTCTGCTTGACCTGCTTGAGGTTAGACCAAAGGAGACAGCAAACTTAACACCTTTAGCCAGTATTGGCCACGTTGTGTCTTCATTGGTCTTTGTTAAAGCATAGCATAGTACTTCATTCTTTTCTTCATTTTCTTTCTCCCTCCCTCCTTCCCTCTTTCTTTCTTCCTCCCTCCCTCCCTTCCTCCCTCCCTTCCTTTCCTCTACCAAAAAAGGCTTAAATAGAGGTGAGACTGGTTTGGCTTTTGTGACTGCTGCTGCTGTGTTTCGGTTGGAATTCCTTGCCATCCTCTTTGTCTCTTAATTTTAGGCTCAGGTGGCATCCTGATTTTCAGTGTCTTATTTTCTCTGTTCTATTCCTCCTGGAGGACCCTGGGGCAAAAGGCCGGATCGAGGAGCTGGCCTTTTGCAGAAGACTAAGCTTTGCTCATTTACAGAGAGAAAGGATTGATGGATGTACGGGGCCGAGATGGGGCAGGCTCTAGGGCTGTAGTCAGGTATTTGGCCTTCGGGAGTGGCAAGAGGAAACTGATTGAGTGACCTCAAGGCTTGGGCGACCTTTTACAAAGCT
>JADRCD010200689.1:0-30480 GCA_019843815.1 Montemys delectorum
ATCAATCAATCAATCAATCAATCAATCAATCAGTGATTTCCTTTATCCTCTTTCTCTCCAGAAGAGAGAGCTAAGCATGCAGATAGAGTATATAGCAAATAAGATCCAGTAACTGGTAGGCTGCTTTGTCAGTTATACCCGCATCTCCCCAGAGCCATATGAGAGTCAGGGCTCTACCCATAGCATCACGTTCCCAGACACAGTGGCCATGTCTGTGCCTTGGTAACTTGTCTGATACTTGTCTGAGTGGCTTAGACAGGAATAAGTTGAGATTCCTGGCACAGAAGACATAGATTCAATCACGGATGATAAAGATAACTTTCAGCTAATACTATTAAAATATTACATTTTAAGTTTTAGTTCGGTTGAACTTTACATTGGCCTTGCATTCAGAGGAAACCAATGTTTAGTTAATAATTCTTTTTTCTGCCTGGGTTCCTAACACTGTTTTCCTGTTCCTGGAGGCAGCTAACACTGTAGTCTCTTGAGTTTCCTCCCAGAAATAGCTGTGTGCAGACAAGAAACTACACGGGCGTTCTTATTTTTAAATTTTCACCTAAAATGTCTTGTTTGAGAACTTTACACTCACATACTATGCTTTAATCCAATACCTCCCCTCCAATTGCTCCCTGATCCTACAACCCGTCCACCCCAACTTCATGTGCTTTGTACCCACTGAGTCTACTTTTCGATGCCTTTATGGACATGTGTTTAAGACTGTCTACTGGAGCATACATCCCTCTGAGATCACATCCCTGAAGAAAACTGACTTTAATTTTAGCCAGGAACTATCAACTGTGTATAGCCTCTCAGCTAGGGGAGGGGCTTCATGAGTACATCCTCTATCCTGGCTGGGATTTTGCACAGGTCTTGAGCATGTAGTTATAACTGTTGTGAGCTCATGTGCACACAGTCCTGTCATGCCCAGAAAGCAGTTTTTCCATAGGTGTCTACTACCTCTGTCTCTTACAATCTTTTCACCTTTCCTACCACAATGATCCCTGAACTTTGGGTATGTGATGTCTCCTTTAGAGCCGAATACTCCACTGTCTCTTGTTCTCCAAACATCAACTGGTTGCAAGTTTCTGCATTAATCTCCATCTATTGCAAAAAGAAACTTCTCTGAAAAGAGTTGAGCGATGCCCTATCCTATGGGTACAAGGACGCAGGGGACAGATAATTTCTATGTCCATTTAGAACAGAAAAATCATATTAGATTCTCAGTAATCTAGCAGCTGTGGTTGTTAGTGTTTATGTCAGCTTGACAGAAGGTAAGGCCATCTGGGAAGAAAAATTTTCAATGGAGAAAGGACCTCCATCAAATTAGTCTGCACCCAAGTCTATAAGGCATTTTCTTAACTAGTGATTGATGTGGGAGAGTACATCTGTCATCCCCTAGGTGAATGGCCCAGCTATGTATGAGAAAACAAACTGAGCAAGCCCGCAGAAGCAAGCCAGTAATCAGCATCCCCCATGGCCTCTGCATCAGTTCTGACGGTCAGGGTCCTGTCTTGAGTTCCTGCCCTGACTTCCATCAATGATGAACTGTGGTGTGGAAGTGTGAGAGAAATAAACCTTTTCCTTCCTGGGTTTCATTAAAGCAACAGAAACCCCAAGCCGTTCGTTTTGGGCCCAGGTGATGGTATTAGATATGAGTTCCATTTTGTAGAGAATCCTCTGAATCCACTCAGAGAGTAGTTCATTACTCTTGACAACATTCATGCCACTATTGTAACAGTGTTTCCATTTCAGTGTGTGTGTAATATGAGTATATATATATACACACACACATATTATATGTATGTAATATGTATATATACACGTATGTATATATGTATACATATATGTATATATGCATACACATATATGTATATATGTATATATGTGTATATGTGTATGTGTATATACATGTATACGTATATATATGTATACATATATATGTATATATATGTATATATACACGTATGTATATATATATACATATATAGCTGTATCTCTATCTGTATCTATATTTCTCCTTTATTTATTGATGACTTTAGATGCAGATTTTTTTAGGGTGGAGAATGCCCTTGTTTTGATTACATGTTATTTGCAAAACACAATGCCCAGCTAAAAGAATTGAACTATTTTAGCTATATCTGCAATGAAAATGCAACTTTTCAGTGAAATTAACCATGGGTTGAATCTCTAATGAGATGCTCTTTAGAAGACAGAAAAGTCCTCTTTCATTTATTTATTTTTTCTTTTCTTTTCTTTCTTTCTTTCTTTTTTTTTTGTTTTTGTTTTTGTTTTTGTTTTTGTTTTTTTCAAGACAGGGTTTCTCTGTATAGCCCTGGCTGTCCTGAAACTCACTCTGTAGACCAGGCTGGCCTCGAACTCAGAAATCCGCCTGCCTCTGCCTCCCAAGTGCTGGGATTAAAGGTGTGCGCCACCACCCCCGGCCCGTCCTCTTTGATTTATAAGTTCAAGTCCCATTGAGAATTCTCCAAGATTTGTTTTCTTTTCAAAGTCAAAAAAAAAACAAAAACAAAAACAAAAACAAAAACAAAAAGCCTATGTGATTTACAATCTTGAACACAAGAACAAAGCCACAAAAAGGGCCCCAGTCTGGAACAAACCCATGTTTTCTGCCATTTCTACTCTACTGGGACAAAAGTATATTTTACACTACTGAGATATACTAGCTGTCACACCAGCTCAGATATGTATGTCAGATAAAAAGCTCTCAGCACACGTTACTCTAAGACAGTGCCATTTAGTTCATTGCTAAAAGTGACTTTCTCAGAATGATGCTTGTTCGTTGACCGTTATGTTGGTCGATGGTCTTGGTAGCTTATTTGATCGACATAGAAACTGTTTCACATCCTTAATGTGAGTTTCCCTGTGTGGGAGCAAAGAAAAGTGTTTCCAAGGAAAAGAACAAATAAGCCAGAAAGCAGTGGATAGGGCTGCTTTAGGGACTTTTCCGTTTGTGAGTAAGTGGAAGGTGACATTCTCAGGTTAAGAGGCCTATGTGTTGACAGAGCCCCATGCTTGGCTATGAAGATGTCCATCAGGACCAGGAACACTGAGTGTCCAGTAATCATGAGCACAGAAACAGGGACCACTGAGCACTTGGGCACCAACCTTTTTTGCAAGAGAAATGTGCCCCACTGGGAGAAGGCTGTTTGGACTTACATCTATGGAAAGATGTCACCTTCCATTGTTGATTGTGTGTACACTTACACAGAAAGAACAATGGTCTTTGCCTTCCTGGAAACTGACCTTTTGATCATTATCTACAGAAGGAAGACTTTGCTTGGCTTTGCCCTTCTCTAGAGGTAGAAAAAAAGCACCTGTCAAATGTCTAGGATGCTTGAGGCATTGAAGCAGAAGTTCACCTGCCTTACAACAAATGATACTGTTACTTCCCCAGAGTAAGCTGATCTTGCAGTGGATCCAACTTGTCAGTAATGAGAGTCCTGTCTCTTTGGGAGCAAGATGCAATTGGAAAAAGCTCTCAGGTCAGCTCTATAAATGCAACACAACCATGGCCCCTAATGCTTTTCATTTATTTATCTATTTATTTATCTATTTATTTATTTATTTATTTATTTATATTTTTCGAGATAGGGTTTCTCTGAATAGCCCTGGCTGTCCTGGAACTCACTTTGTAGACCAGTAGACCAGGCTGGCCTCAAACTCAGAGATCCACCTGCCTCTGCCTCCCAAGTGTTGCGATTAAAGGCATGCACCACCATTACCCGGCGAGCTTTTATTTTTAGATAGTTGTAGACTCGCAGAACTTACAAAGGTTAGAGTGGGCTTCCTGTAATTTCCCCCTCTGTTCCCAGGGGTGACACCGTATATAACTGTGGTTCACTACCAACACCAGGAAAGGACAATGACTCTTACTTCTGCTGCTACTTTCTTGATATTGGAAAGTACAAACCCACAAGTTAGAGGCCCAAAACCCAAGAAGAGAAGAGAGACCATTTGTTAAGACTGACTACTACCAGCTACATGTGCTCCACACTCCACTCTGTAGACTATTCTTGTTTCAGAACTTAAGTTTTTTGGTAGAAAAATTATATCTTCTGGAAGATGTACTGATGCTAGCCTTCAATCCACAGAGAAGACCCTTCCCCTCCTCCCTGTCTCAATTGGATAACATTCCAGATGGTACTGGGCAGGGAAAAGGGATGGAGAGAAAGCTGTGAAATGTTGTCATCTGAACATATGTGGCTGTTGCATACATGATCTCATTTGGCTGTTTCTCTTGTTATTGTGCATCAATTTTTTTTTCAAAAACCTTATTTAAATAATTACAAATTCACAAAAATTTGCAAAAATAGTATAGAAAAGCCATGAGTGCCTTCCCTTGGTACATCCCATCTGAGCATGCTCAGAAAATAGAATGGATTCTATCTGTGCTGGTTTGAATATGGTTGGCCCAGGGAGTGGCACAATTTGGAAGTGTGGTCTTGTTGGAGTAGGTGTGTCATTGTGGGCATGGGCTTTAAGACCCTTGTCCTAGCTGCCTGGAAGCCAGTCTTTCCCTAGCTACCTTTGGAACAAGAGGTGGAACACTCTGCTCCTCCAGCCCCAAGTCTACCTGGACACTGCCATGTTTCCTGCCTTCATGATAATGGACTGACCCTCTGAGACTATAAGCCAGCCCCAATTGAATGTAGTCCTTTATAAGAGTTGCCTTGGTCATAGTGTCTGTTCATAGCAGTAAAATTCTAACTAGGACACTTGCTTTATTCTTATTTTTTTACAAAGTTTCTTAGCTTGAAGAAATGGCTCAGTGGATAAAGTGTTTGCTAAGCAAACGTGAGTTCCTTACTTTGGATCCTTAATACCAACATAAAAGGCCAGGCTTGATGGCTTGCACCTCTAAGCCCAGCATTGAGGGGCTGAGACAAGAGGATAGTAGGGCCTTACTGACCAGTCAGTCTAGACAATCAGTGAGATTCAAGTTAGTGAGATCCTGTCCCAATGTTATACAGCCCAGGCTCACTGCTTCTGCCTTTCAAATACTGGACTTACAGAGATGTAACCCATGTCCAGGTTGTTCCTTAAACTGGGGAACACCCAGTCTTCTCTTTAATTTTGATTTATTTGTTAAATTTTTATTTTTATTCATGTTTGACATTTTATACATATATATAATGTATCTTGGGCGAGTCCACCCTTCCCCTTCTCCAACTCCCTCCAGGACCATCCATTATATCTTCTTTGCAACGTCATCTTTTCTTTGTGTAATTTTTTAAATGTATTTTATTTTTAAAAACTGAGTTCAATTAGTAATGCCCATCTGTACCAACTAGAGCATGGGGAATCTACTACTGACCATGGTACCCAAGAAAAGGGATCCTTCTCTCAGCTGCAAATAGCTTCTCAGCTAGGTGGTGGGGCCTCCGCCTGGCTTTAGGTAGGATCTCTGCATCACCCCCAAGGGCTCAGGGAACATCACAGGAGAGAAGGCAGAATTACTGAACAAGCTCGAGATTGGGAGAAAGGTTGTATAATGCTATTGTCTGGACATGCCATGCCATGGCTGTTGTACAAATGAGTTCACAGAAGCCAAGGTGACCTCTACAAGAACAAGATCCACAGAAGATCTTTGTCCATCGAGAAAGCCAGCCATTTAGATGTGCACCACCACACCCAGCTCAAGTGTTTTCTTTAGCTATTTATTCTTCTTGCTCAGGGAAATGAAACCAGTTTGATTGCGGAAAGAAAGCAAATTCCAGCTTAGCTTGTCTTTCAAAAGTTTGGTTGCTTGTTAACCAGTTGAGTTCAAAAGTGGGAAACAAAGTAATATATGAAACTTAATGCTTCATCAAGCCCAACTATTTTCTAACCTTCTGGAACAAGGTTGCATTAAAGACTTTATTAGAGAGCTCAGCATCCCAGTGGTCAGCCTTAGGTCTTATCAGACTCATCTGTGGGGATTATTAATACAAATCTGTACACTGCAGGCAGCTGAGAAACGTGGAAATTATCTGCCCGCCCACAGCTTCTGAATCTGTGAGTCAGTGCCCCATGTGGATTCCAATATCTGAATGTGACAGTCATAAAAAACATGGCAATGACAAAAGATTTCTGAAAATGCAGATAGCCACAAATTAACACAAAAATCAAATCTCCAATTAATTTGAGGTGTTTTCCTGGAAGGACTTTCCTGTCTCACATCATATGACTTTGCTGTAGCCTTGGTTTTGAATACATATATGCACTTGGCACTCCCACACAAGATTGAGCCTATAGTGTGTTATGAATTATAGAATTTTTTTTTCACTGTTTATACAAAGTTTTCAGCTTCAAGAGGAAAGTAATGTTTGAATTATGGGAAACAGAGACTTTTTAATATTTTTCTACTGCCATTCCTCAGCTCTTTGTGTCAAAGGTCTTTGCATTGTAAGACTCTATAGAGCCTTAGCTTACCAGAGACCCCCTGAGTGAACCACGTGGAGCCTGAATCGATGCAAAAAACAAGAGGAATTTATTGTTCTAGTGTACTGGTGTTGTCCTAGACCTGAAGGAGACGTGGGGACCACTCACAGCTTGTTCAGTGAGCTTTTATACAGTTTTCAGGGCAGCAGCCATTAGGCACAATGTGATTGGCAGAACAGTGTGACTTTTTAAACTGATTGGTTGTCAGGGAATGAGGTGGCAAGGACTTCCCTTGTCTGAAGGTGGGTAAGTTAATTAGCCTCTCCCTTCTGGGAGGGGCAAGTGTTCGATGACCTTCCCAAAGTTCCTGAACTGACCTTTTCAGCATGACTTTGTGTTAGAATGTACTAATATTAAAATTACTATTTGAGATTCTCTCCTCAGTTTCATTTTTTAAAACCCATTAAATGAAGTGTGGTCTGGGATTAGGACAGAAATCCTAAAGTGATCCTTAATGTGCTTCTGTTAGTTTATGCCACACACTAGGATTCAGTGGTGTTCTCAACACTGTTGGGTATATAATCCAGTACCAATTAATTCTCAAAACCACATAGAAGATTATCTATGGGGCCGAGCAGTGGTGGCATACGCCTTTAATCCCAGCACTTGGAAGGCAGAGGCAGGCAGATTTCTGAGTTCAAGGCCAGCCTGGTCTACAGAGTGAGTTCCAGGACAGCCAGGGCTACACAGAGAAACCCTGTCTTGAAAAAACAAAAAAAAAAAAAAAAAAAAAAAAAAAGAAGAAGAAGAAGAAGATTATCTATGAGCCAAGCATTGTGGTGCTTGCCTACAGTCCCATCATCTAGGATTTGGAGGCAAGGGGATCAGGAGTTCAAGACCAGCCTTGATTATCTGAGACCTCCCAGTACTCCTATCTCAAAAATAACCAATCAAACCAAACCAAGCAGCTGAACAAGCTCAAACAGACGTCTTTCAGTATTAAAGATTCAGACAAGATTCACATGAAGGAGAACACACCCAACTCATTAGTATGCATGCTTGCCTTTGTCTCTAATAAAGGCTATAATTATATATAGATATATATAATAAAGATTTTTAAAAGAGCTTTATGATTGATTATAGGTACTAAACATTGGATTTGTATGCCTATTTTATGTACTCATAGTCCTCAGGAGTTGTGTGGAAATTGCTTGGTTGAAAAGGGGTCCTGAACGGAAAGTGTTTAAGAAGCCTTGTGTTAGAGATTGGCTTGTTTCTTCTTTATGGAAATCTAGTGTGTGTCCATCCACAAACTCCATTTGTGTAGAAAGCAGAGGAAGCCCTGAATGGGTGCAGTCCTTAGTGAACATTTGTTGACTCAAGCCAGACATGTCAAAGACGCTAGACCCTCAAACCTTCAGACGCATGGAGGACCGGCAAAGCCCTCCTCTAGCCCAAGTGTAGATTCTAATAGTGTGTGCAGAAAACGTGGTCATAGCTTTCTAACCCCTGACACTCATGGCTGGAGGGCTGCTCCCCTACAGCACCTCCTGGAAGTAGTTTAGCCTAGCCCCTTTTCAGTTGTGTATAATAATCCTGTCTCTTTGTTGGAATAACTTGCCTTTACCCAACTCTATATAATAAACATACTGAACTTCTAGAAGCTTCGGCTTCTTTAGCAGAGAGCCCAGACCACTCCATCCCAGCATTCAATCTATGGATCTGGCCATGTTTGGCTTTTCTTCCTTTCCTGGCTGCCCCAGTCAGGTTACATGCACAAAGCCACGCAAGTTTCAGTGACTGTGTCATTTGTGGTGTTTTGACTTTTCTTTCAAAGGATTCTGACATTTGTCTGGCTCCTTCACATGATGCATTTAATAAAATCTTTTGAGTGTCTTCACTTCTGTATCTGAATGAGAGTGACATTTTCCCCTTTCCTAAAACTTACCTTTTGCTGGTGTCAGGGATTTCCTTTGTGGGAGAGGAGGTAATTGTTCACAGGGCTGGGAAGATGGCTCAGTGGTTGAAATCTCTTACCACAAAGACTTGACAGAGGACTTAAACATCATTGCTGAGTCTACAGAAAAAGCCCCGATTCTGATATGATAGAACACTTCCCAATCCTAATGCTCTAGCGGGAGATGGGAGGTGGAGACAGGAGAATAATCTGGAAGCTCCCTGGTCAGCTGGTCTGTAGTTCTTGGTGTAGTCGGAGAAATGAGAGGCAGTGTCGCAACCAGGTAAAGGATGAGAAAGTTATCCTCAAAAATTATCCTCTGGGGCTGGAGAGATGGCTCAGTGGTTAAGAGCATTGACCGCTTTTCCAGAGGTCCTAAGTTCAAATCCTAGCAACCACATGGTGGCTCACAACCATCTGTAATGGGATCTAATGTCCTCTTCTGGTGCGTCTGAAGACAGCTACAATGTATTCACATATAATTAAAAAAAAAAAAAAGTTATCCTCTGGCCTCTATACACATGCCATGGTAATATCCCAAATAAACAAACAAACAAACAAACAAATAAATAAATAAATAAATATTGAATGTCAGAGTGTCTTCTTTGCTGGGACAAACATGCTAGTCCAAACTAAAATGCTTGGACAACACAGATACTTGATCTTACACTTTATCAAGTGGAAATAACAGCATTTAAATACATGTATTAAATCTAAATCCTTGATGTTTTTATAATTGTATGGCTCCTTGTTCCTTGCCCAGTTTTTGGTAGGGTCTCAAGTACTTCTAATACAACAGGGGTAAGTGCTCTCGAGTGACCATAGCTGGAACAGGATTTGCAGCCTCCACGACAAAATTCATGCTAAGCTCAGGTTCTCAGTGTACTGATGTTGGAAGGTGGGGTCTAGTGGTGGTGCTTGGATCATGGGGGATGGAACCCTCATAATGGCGTATAGACTTTATCCTGAGTTCTAAGCTCACAGAGATGGATTAATTATTGTGAGAGAAGTTATGAAGTGCATACATCTCTTCTAAGCTCTCACTTCTTCCTTACAATTCCTTGTCATCCTCATCACTGTCTTAGGGTGTCCGTGAGGACACCTGATCTTGAGCCTTCCTGCCTCCAGACCTATGATCTAAATAAACCTCTTCCTTTTATAAATTGTTCAGTCTCAGGTATTCTGTTGTAGTCAGAGAAAATATTTGGAGATGGTAACTCACAGACATCTTATGTCCCCCACTCATTGATACAAACTTTCACAGAGAGGGTTGTGGTTTGGTCTATTGCTTATATTGTAATGCTAAACACTGGATCCCAAAGCCTGGTTGCTCCCAGGGAGAAGAGTCTGCTTATACCCAAGTGACACACCCAATGACCTTCCCCTCCAAGTTACCCCTGATTGGTGAATAGACATGCCTACAGCCTATAGCTGGGTCTAGTTGAGATAGGCAGAGTCTGGGGTTCCCAGGCTTGGGGTCTGGGGAGAACCACGAGGAGAGAGAGGAAGGTAGGAAGAGAAGATGCTATGGAATAAGAATCTTGAAATTATGGCCATGATTGATGTCCAAGTAGAGTTAAGAGTAGCCCGGATGGAACATAGCAAGTCATATTGTGGGTTATTAGAAGGGAAATAGATATAATTACATAGAGGGTAGATATCTGTCCTGCTCTAATGCTGATTAAGGCTCATTATAAATATAAAAGTTCTGTTTTTTTTTTTTTTTAAATCTGGGAATTAAATGACCAAAGGCAGGGTAGAAACCCTGATTGGGATTAAATAATTTTCAACAATAGACAAGAACTTTGTTTCTTTTAACACCCATGTTTCCTTAATTTAGATTACATAATAAGAGTCTATCAAGCCTGAAAGGATTTGAAAGTAACCTAACCGTATTTGATACAGTAACATACAGTCCCTTGACTAGATCAATGTCAGCACTTGCTGTAATAGACTCAGCTGGTTGTGTTGAGGTCGATCCATTTAAAACACTAAGTTAACCTGAGGGCATGCCCAGGGAAGGCTGGACGAGGGAGTGTGTGGAAGAGACTTTTTATGTATTCACTCATTTCGTCCTTCTTCCTGGGCCCACAGCTTGGCCTCAGACCCTGGCCTCCCTTGCAGTGAGGTTGGCATTGGGATTGAATGTAGCCAAAGGCATATAAGGGAAAGTGACAAATGTGTCTTCTAAAACAGGAGCCTCTCCACCTGCCACTCTCCAGCTTAAGACACAAACCCCTCCCACCTGTCACTCTCCAGCTTCCTGTTATCTTTTTTGATGGAAACAAGAATGTTAGCATCACTGAGAGAGATGGGGTGACCCAGAGACAAAGGAGCCCAGGTTCTCAGGTCATTTAGAGCAGTGGTTCTCAACCTTCCTAATGCTGTGCCCAGTGCCCCTCAGCCTTCTGGACGTTGCAGCCCTGTAATACAGTTCCTCATGTTGTGGTGACCCTCAACCATAAAATTATTCTGTTGCTACTTCACAACTGTAAATTTGCTGCTGCTATGAAGCATAATGTAAGTGAGTCGAGACCCATAGGTTGAGAACCACTGGCTTAGAGGCCTGGACTTTTGGGGCTGTCTGTGACCATGAAGAGAACTACTGTGTTTGATGCAGTCTGTGTTTCTGGGTTGTCTTACAGTAATTAATGATCATGGTTGCCTCTTGCATCTTCATAGCTTCCCTTTGCCTGTACCCAGTGAGAGGAGAGCTGGCTTTTCTTTCTTCCTTTTTTTTTTTTTTTTTTTTTTTGATTTTTCAAGACAGGGTTTCTCTATGTAGTTCTGGCTCTCCTGGAACTCACACTGTAGACCAGGCTGGCCTCGAACTCAGAAACCCACCTGCCTCTGCCTCCCAAGTGCTGGGATTAAAGGCATTCGCCACCACTGCCTGGTGAGAGTTGGCCTTTCTATAGAGACTATCTCCAAAAACTTATCAAGGAGCATGAGATGACCACCTTGCTAAAACATCCTTTAAGAAGAAAGCAACTGGGGATGGAGAGATGGCTCCTTTGGTAAAGTGCTTGCCAAGAAAGCATGAGGATCTGAGTTTCTGGCATCTACATAAAAAGCCAGGCATGGTAGCCTTTGCCTGCAATCAAAATGCCCGGGAGGCAGAGGCAGGAAGATCCCAGGGGCATGCTGGCCAGAAGCAAGTAACTGAGTTGGTAAGTTCCTGGTTCAGTGAGAGACTCAGTCTCAAAAGACAAAGTGGGACAGGTGCTGGCTGGTTTTATGCCAACTTGACACAAGCTAGAGACCCTGGAGAGTAGGGAGCCTCAGTTGAGAAAATCAGGCTGGAGGCAAGCCTCTAAGGCATGTCTTAATTGGTGATTGGTGGGGAGCCCAGTATGTTGTGGGTGGAGCCACCCTTGAGCTGGTGGTTCTGGGTTCTGTAATCCAGCAAGCTCTCCCCCATGGCCTCTGCATCAGCTCCTGCCTCCAGATTCCTGTCCTGTTTAGCTCCTAGCCTGACTTCCTTTGATGATAAACAGTGCCGTGGAGGTGTGAGCCAAATGAACCCTTTCCTCCCCAAGTTGCTTTGGTTATGGTGTTTCATGATAGTTAGGTAACCCTAACTATGACAGGGAAGCCATTAAGGAAGATTCCAGATGTCAATCAATGGCTTCCACACGAATGTAGAGAAAAGTATATATAAGAGCCAGAGAGAGAGAGAGAGAGAGAGAGAGAGAGAGAGAGAGAGAGAGAGAGGCAGACAGAGACAGAGAGACAAAGAGACACAGAGACAGAAAGAGAGAAAGAGAGAGAACAACCAGATTTAGGTTCCTTACATGTTTATCCATTCTATTGTTCCGGGCTCTGCAATTGTACAGTGAGGAAAACAGAGATCTCTGCTAAAGGGAGACTTATGTCCTAGATAATAAGCATCATCATCAATGTTCAGATGTGGCTGACGACATACATAGCACGCAGGAAAGCTGAGCAGAGCACGTGGACTGAATGTTGTGGAATGGGATCTGTGTGACTTTTTTTTTTTCTAGACAGGGTTTCTCTGTGTAGCCCTGGCTGTCCTGGAACTCAGTCTGTAGACCAGGCTGGCCTCGAACTCAGAAATCCGCCTGCCTCTGCCTCCCAAGTGCTGGGATTAAAGGCATGCAGCGTGCAGCCCCCCCCCCCCCCCCCCCACGGAAATCTGTGTGACTTTTGTCCAGGCCTGATCGTGCTAAAGGAAAAAGTCTCATGGCAGGCTGGGGGAACATTCTAGAAGAACAGATTAGTAAACAAGGCTTCTTTTCACTCCTTTTAGAGAGTCTCTTCCTATTAAGAGTTATAATCTAATCAAACCTAGAGTGGACTGGAGCAGGGTTTATCTCTCCTGCTCCCACATGAGCAGCATAGCCCAGTTCCAGCTCAGAAAGGGATATACAGGGGGACTTGAGCATAGAAGTCAGAGAAACTCTAGCCTCTTGCTCACATCCTGTGTTCTCACAGGGTAACCAGGTCATCTTGCACTAGGGTTAGAGGTTCCTAAGATAAGAACAGGCCATATTGTCTCATGCTGTCATCCATAATGTGTGTGTGTGTGTGTGTGTGTGTGTGTGTGTGTGTGTGTGTGTGTGTGTGTTCATCTCCTAGGGACCGCAAGAAGTGGATGACTAAGCCAAGCAAGAGTCAAGCTATTCACAAACATCATTTCCATGCAATCAAAAGTCTCATCAGAAGTAATGACCTTTGCTGGGTTGTAGCATTGGAACTTTATAATTCCAAGCCTATGGAGCATGCGTGTTTATAGAAGATACTGTCGTTCTAGTTTTAGTCTGAGGTTCTGATGTGTCGTGGCTATGCCACTACCGATGTCTTTAAAGTCGTGGGGCATCTCAAAGGGGTCATCAACAAGAAAGGTAAACAGGAACATAATTGCTGCAGGTCATTTGAGACAGAGGCAGGAGGATTTTAAATCTGAGGCTATTTTGAGGTAGGTAGGGTAGCTAAGGCTAGCCTGAGATCCTGCTTCAAAATTAAAACACTAGGAAAGGAAGAAGGTGCTTGTTCTCATGCCTCCACTTATCCCTCTATAAAATGGGGATGATTACGTTGCCCCTGCCGGTGGCAATTTTCTCAGTATTAAATGAGGTGATAGATTTAAAGTACTTAAGATGTTTGCCATTCAACAAGTTACAACTACCATTCATAATGCTAGTTCCTTCAAGTAGAAGGGAACATTGTAACTGTCAAGAGCAAGAGCACAGATGATGTGTGCCCTTGAGCTCTGCTTGTGAGAAGAGCCGGCCAGAGCCAAGAACCCATTCTCTTCCCAAATAATGAACACTGAACTCACGCTCACAGCACAGGTGTTCCTGGACTCTGAATGGCTTGGCATTCAATTATTTAACCGCCTTAGCAAAACTCAAGTGCATTCAATAGGAACTGTACTCTGGACTGGGAATGTGGGGCTTTTCCCAGGCTTTCCTTCAGGTGTAGCAACAGACAGGGAGAGCGGCAGCTCACTGCCAGCCCCACCACCGTAAAAGGAATTCAACACCCTAGCTGTGTACCCAGTGTTTTCTCATTAACTTGGTAGATGAGATGTACTTCCAACTTATGATATGTTCAACTGAATGACAGCGGGTTTATTGGTAATGGAATCCCCTCTGAAGTGGAGAAGCAGGTGCACACAAATGTCTGGACCCCACCTTCCTGCACCTCTGCTGTCTCTCTCAAGCTCATCTCTGATCATCAAAGTGCCTGCACCAAAAGCTCTAGCAAAGATTTAGCAAGGACTGCTCCCCGATGGAGCTGCTTTGGGTCTCCAAAGCCGGATTCCTTTCAGAGCAGCACTTCTAATTTTGATTCCTGGTCTTCCCCACACATCCTCATAATCCCCTCCAATTAATTTTTTTCTCCTTTTCTCTAGGTTTTGGAAACAGTTTCCTCCCATCATCTCATTCATCATTCTCCCTCCTCTCCCAAGGATTCTAATTATATTTGTAAGTCCAACCAATGTCAGGGACAGACTCCTATAAAGAACAAGGCGAGTCATTCGCCCTGAAAGTAAACAGCTCAAAGGTCAAATAACAATGCCAGGGTTGTCGAAGTCAGAAGGCAGTTGCCAAGAATACAAGTCATGCTCTGAGACTGGGCCTCCATGAGAAGGCTTCTCTACAGGACCCAGGGGGTTGTTATCCCCAAACTGTGCCGGTATCTATCAAGAGGGCTGCCTGCTAAAGGCATCTTTGTTTAGAGGTGGGGACCTTTAAGGGTCAGTCTCTCTTAGAGGACTGGGATTGAGGGCCACAGGTAGTAATCTGGACTTTGGAAGGTACATTCCACAGGGTAGGCACCACATTATTTCAGGATAGGGGTATTATGACAGAGGTCAATGTCAGGTTGAAGGCAGGCCACCAGTTATTTGTCAAAATGTGAGTTCAATAAATCTGTCAAAGGTCAAAGCAATGCTGTGTCACTGTTGAAGGAATATCCTGTCCCAGTAAACAAAAGTGGCACGGCTCTTCTATATTGAGCCAGAGTGCAGCCCTCCAGGCAGTAAGTACCTTAAAATGGCCTTGAACAGTCACACCTTTGGCTGTCTACAATTTGAGTAATTTTTAAAGTTTTTTTGATTAGAATGTATGTTATAGTCATGTAAATCTAAGGAGCCAGAGTGACTGTGGCAAGCGACTGTGGCAAGTGTCTCAGGAAGGAGAGGGAGTGTGGGTGGAGGTGAAGTCGGAGCGTTTGGTGGGACGGCAGAGAGAGTACAATGGACTCTCCATCCTTTGTCACCTGCGTGGTCCGGGAATATTGGTTTGGTAGGGTGTGGACAGCAGTATGATTGTGGCTTTGGTAAATGTGGCTGGTGTAAGTTGTTTGGCTTTGGAATTTTGGCGTTGGTGGTGTGAATCGAAGCTGCTATCTGTGTAGCCAAAGCTATGCACTCGAACAACGCTACAGGATGATTTATGATTAAGGATCGGCTCCTTCAATACTTTTTAAGTCACTGATGCAAGAAAAGAATGAAGAAAAAAATGAATCCCTGAAGATGCAGTAGACTTCGCCATTGAAGAGAGAATTATTTCAAATGTTAGTTATTTTTTTTATTAGATCTTTGAATCAAAAACTAACCCTCTATGTGGCTTGACAGATAAAGGTGCTTGCTGTGGAATTTGACAACCTGAGTTCAACAGCCCCCACCGCACCCCCTGAAAACCACGTGGTAGAAGAAGAGAGTGAATTCCCACAAGTTTCCTCTGATTTCCACCCACCTACCACACACATGCGCAAGCATACACACACACACACACACACACACACACGCATACATTTACAAAAACTCAAGGTCAGCTCTTCAGTTTTAAAATAGAAAACATAATTTAATATCCAAACACTAAATCAAAACTTGGCTTATAGAATCTTTCTTTTTTTTTTAAGGTTTATTTATTATGTACACAGTGTTCTGCCTGCTCATTAGAAGAGGGTGCCAGATCTTATTATAGATGGTTCTTTGCCACCATGTGAGTGCTGGGAATTGAACTCGGGGCCTCTGGAAGAGCAGTCAGTGCTCTCAACCTCTGAGCCATCTCACCAGCCCTTATAGAATCTTTTACGAACAGATTTTAATAAGGACATTTTTGTGTGAGTGCTTGAAGAATGACAGGTTTGTATTCTGAGCCATTTGTATGCTTGTAAAGCAAGACTAAATAAGCATTAAGTAGAGTGCAGTACGGAATCCCTACAGGAGTACTACCTGCAGATACGCAAAAACCACAGCGCTCAGCTTAAAGGGAATAAATAAGAGAGCCTACTCTGGAGCCATTTTGAATGGCCACGGCCATGGCCCTGTACAACATGGATTTAGTTTACCCCAAATTCCATGTTCCAACGTAGAAGCAGTTTCATGAAGTTTTTATAGTTTTGCAGAACAAAGAAAGTCACAAATCAAGGCAAATTTAAAATACCTTAGAGGGTACACCAGAGAGGCAGGTCTCGTGAGAGGAGGAAAGCTTTTCTACAGGCCCAAGATGCCTTTGGATTGGCGGAGGCTGGTTGTTCCTTAAGTTAACAGAGTCAGTTAGTTTGGTTCGAATTGGCCCAAGATAAGGTAATTAGCCTCCAGACCTGCAAAATTTCAACCTCTCTGCAGAACTGAAATTCGAATCAGTCAAAATCAGTCTCTGCAGTCATAGCTTCCCTCCCACCTCCTCCCCAGGAGTTTTCATTCACAATCTTTTTTGATCCTGGCAGCTCTTGCGTCCAAAGTTGCAATCTGGCAAAACTGTGAACGCTCGTCTGACTACCCCATCCTTCTAGCTGAGCACTTGTAACGAACCCCTCCAACTCTACGTTTCCTTCCCTCAAAGATGCAACGAAGAAAAGGTCTCTTTGTAATACCGAGGGAGATATCAAAACAATAGGCGCGGGCTAGGGTAATCTGCCGGAAGTCAAGCGAGAGAACAGGCTTCCTTCAGCGGGCAGTCATCTGCTTTTCTGCCCATCTGAGTATTTGTTAACCTAATTTCTAATATTTGCCACTGTCAACTTTCCCAGAGTCAGGCACAGAGGACGAGACTTAGGTTCCTCTCTCTTCCGTGGCCCCAGTTGGTTCCGCAACTCTAACATCCGGCCTCTTTGCTACTACCTCCAGCATCTCGATACCCACTCCGCGGGGCGCAGTGGTGGGCGGGGCCGGATCCCAAGCCACGCCGTGATTGGCGTTGTCTTGGCAACTGCGGCGATGTGGTTGTCAACAGAAACCGGACTCCTGCAACTCTGTGACCAAGGCGGGGACCCTTCACCAGCATCAGAGGGAGTCACAGCCTTGTCCAGCAGTGGGATGCTGGCCGCGCCCACCTCCTGCTCTGGTTAGTGAGGCCCCGGAGGGTGGGAGGGTCGCTGACGCACGCAAGCCGCCTGGCCTCGCAATTGACAGATTACCTACTAAGTGTGGCACACGGTCTTTTTAGGCCAGAACCTTCCAAGTTTCCAACCAGTTGTGTGAGGGGGAAAAAACTAGTTTGCAATTTCCAAGCTGGACCTGACTTCTGCTGGGAAAGGGCAGTGGCCAGGCCGCACCCACTTGAGAGATGGATTTCAGTCAACGTCGCAGACTCGTACCAGCCCTTCTTACACAGAGAGCTTTCCCCGTCCTCACTCCTTGCAGAAGCTCAGCTCCTTAATGCTTGTCTATCTAGAGGATGTAATCAGAGGATGTAGCATACTGATCAATATATTAGAAACTTATTTCTGAGAAGCAGCGATAAAAACTTGACAATCCAAACTCAAAGGGCTCTTCTTGAATGAAAGCTGTCTGCAACTTTGAGTCTGGAGAAAGCCTCTGCTTGCCTCGGATTCGACTTTTGGCAGGGGGGGGGGAGGGACGTTCACATCACTTTCACTTTCTAACACAGACTTTTAAGTTCATGTAGTCGGTCTTTTAATTTTCTCAGAAGCTTTCCATTTCTTTTCTTCTCAGCGATGACCTAACACCCCCACCCCACCCCACCCCACCCACCACCACCACCACGCGCCCAGCTTTCAATTCTTGGTCCTGTTCTCAACAGCGTGTCCCACAGACCATTTCAATCCCTTAACTCTGCTCATGTTTATCTGAGGCGATGATCTTAGCCTAGCTTTGCCTTTTAAGGACAGAAAGATAGGGGGCTGTTAAGAATTTTAACAGGATACATCAGGGAAAAGCATCCCAGCTTCCGCTCTTCCCAGAAGAATCAGAGTTCTGAACACCCCCTCCCCAACATACTTCCCCATCTCCTACCCCTCCATACCCCCCCCCCCCCATACCACCACCTTCCCCTCTCCCCTGTGCACAGATTTCTTTTTTTAGAAACTAGCAATGATAAAGTTTGGAGGTGTTGATCATAAGTTTACCAAGGATCCAAACTGAATTGATAGAGTCTAAGTTAGACTTTGGTCCAGGGCATGCAAGAACAATGATTGGGTAGCTCTTGGCTTCTCACTATGGGCAAGTGAATAGCAGCCGACACCAAAGGGCCCTTTGTGTGTGTGTGTGTGTGTGTGTGTGTGTGTGTGTGTGTGTGTGTCCGTCCCCAGGCTGGCTGCAAGATCCCAGTCCTTCTGCCTCAGTTTTCTAAGTGTTGGGATTAGAGGTCTTAACCATCTTAATCTTCCTGTTTTCCCGGGAGCTTTGCCTGTCCCTGGCACTCAATGAACAGCTCCAAGTTTTTAAGACTGAGGACAGTCAGAGGTAGTGGTATATATGCTTGTAATCCCAGCACTTAGGAGGCTGCAGAAAAGGGAGGCCACAAGTTCAAGCCTGGCCTGAGCTACGTAGTCAGACTCTGTCTCAAAATACCAAAACCCAAACCAAAACAAAAACCCTACCACTGGTAACATTATCCCACACTGTAAAGCAGAGCCTCAGAGGAAAACTCCCGAGTAACCACAGAAAATAGATAGCATAGCCACACCCAGAAAACATGTGTCTTGTGTTTAAAAGGATAGCTACTTCCTGATCATAACTTTTCTAGGACTTGATCTTTGCCTTGTTTGAAAACAAGCAGGATTTTCTCAGCTGCTATGAGTGGCTTATTTAATCCATCTCAAATAGTATATATAGGTAGTGTCTGTTATACAGTAATGTGGCCAGGGCACTCATGTAGCCTGTCCCTGTAGCCATCAAACTTCTCCTTAGTCTAGAGAAGACAGACCTGAGTCCGAGGCCGTAAGGATGAAGCCTCAAAGCAAAAAGACTTTGGGTGGCTGGGGGAGACACTCAAGGTTAAAAAGAGTAGCTGTTCTTCCAGAGGACCCAATTTTGGTTCTCTGCCTATAACTCCAACTCCAGAGTTTCCAAGGAGAGCTGCACACGTATGGCAAAAAGACAGACATACAGACACACAAATGCTAACTAAAGCTCAGGTAGCTTTAGAGGTTTAGTGAAGAGAGACAGTTTCCACACAGGCATTGAAGGTTAATAAGCCACAGGAGGCCACAGATGGGCTCCCCACCCCCCACCCCCACCCCCAGGCTTCCTTGCTCTGCCAGATAACCTTCATTTTCTCTGCTGGGAGATACTTTCTTTCCATTTCTTTCCTTGCGTTCTCTGGCTGCAACTTCACTTTCTAAGTATCCTCAGGCTATAAACCCCCAGGGCAAAGATCTGAGTCGCAATGACTCAGTGTCTCAGATCTGATAAAGCCAGTCAGATCTTAAAAATTAACTTTAAAAAAAAAAAAGTCACCCAAGTCCCCAAAGGGGCTGGGACTTGTCACAAAGTTGGAGAATTCAATTGCTTTGTAAAGGATCCAAGCATGTGTCTGTTTAAATTTCACTGAAAATTTAAGCAAATTAAAGAATGTTTTCATTTGGCTTGAAAGCCAGAGGCATGGCTCTTCTCACCAGTCTTTGAGGGTGTGAATGTCCGTGAGAAAACCTTATTAGGGCAGTTTGTACAAAAGCCTCCCCTTTAAAAATCTAAGGCAAGTAAGTACCTCCCCCGGCGAGAAGAATGAAGGAGGTGTGTTGTGGGAAGAGAGAGATTAGCCAGGTTATTCTTCTTAGCTCCTCTTGTTTCTGTAGGAACAACAGAGAGCAGATCTTCAGCTACTGTTTCTGTAGACAGCTCTCTAAAAGCAGGTCCGGGCATATTCGCCTGCCCTCGTTTCTATGCTCTCTGATATGTTCTAAACTTCACAGCCCAATAGAATTGGGTATTAGGGCGTAGAAAAATTCTTGGAGGGAATGGGGAGGGGTCAGTTAGTAGAGTATCTGCTGCTGGAGCGTAAGCATCCAAGTTTACAGCCTCAGCACCTGTGTAAAGAGCCATGGGCAGTGCCACCACCTGCAAGGCCAGCCTTGGGGGTCAGATACAGGAGGATCCTGTAGTGCTGCGGCTAGCCAGTTTAGCCAGTCAATGAGCTCCAGGCGTAGTGAGAGACCCTTTCTCAAACAGTAAGGTTGAGAGTGACTTATGAAGCCACCAACTTTGACTTCTGGTCTACACACACACACACACACACACACACACACACACACACACACACTCCAGTCCTTGGCACATTTGTTCTTGGCAGCAGCCTCTGGCAGGGGTAGAATAACACAGGCATGTTATTCTAGAGGGGCAAAGTCAGTTCCTATAGTAGCAGCTGAGGTTTGTCAGGGAGTTTTGTTGTTGTTATTTGAGTTTTGTTTTGTTTTTTTGAAACAGAGTCTCACCATGTATCTCAAATGTCCCCCAATTCTCAATCCTCCTGCCTCAGTCTCCTCACATTAATATCATACAATATCACTCCTGGCTCACACTGAACTCGATTCTAATGTTTCCACCGAATCATGATGCTCTTCAAATCTTCTTGTCACATACTCATCAAAATGGGTCTTGTAACCAACCTTGTTCTCATGAGGGCAGAGCTTCTCCAACCATATGGACTTGTAGACCTTTGGAAGTGACCCTCAGGGGACAGTATGGATTCCCAAAACCGTCAACACGGAATCATGATCTTGGCAACTAAGCCTGTGCTATGAGAATCAAGGTTAGTGCTCTCTGCCTGAGGACCAGAGAGGCCCACTAGAGTGTACATGGCTTTAATGATAACAGAAATGGCTTAGGACCCAGCCCCTGCTGCTCACAGACTATCACAGAACCTATGAAAAGCTCTTTAAGTCTCAGGGCCTCCGGTTCCTCAGCTGCAAGCAGGGTGTTAGCACTGTAACTGCTGTGTTCATGAGCAGTGGTGAGACAGTGCAGGACAGAGTGCTCAGCTGGAAGGCTGATTGACAAGTGGAAGCTGCTGTGGTGTGTGTTTTCTACCATAATTCCAGCCATAGAGCGAAGACTGGAGAGCTGAGGGGGGCCTGGCTCAGATTCTTGTCAGCCCCTCTATCAGCTGTAAGATTGTGAGCCAGCCTGTCAGCTCCCTGTGTGGGTTTCCTTATGAGGACAATGAGAATAAAAGTCATGCGGGGCGGTGGTGGCACACACCTTTAATCCCAGCACTTGGGAGGCAGAGGCAGGTAGATTTCTGAGTTCAAGGCCAGCCTGGTCTACAGAGTGCGTTCGAGGACAGCCAAGGCTACACAGAGAAATCCTGTCTCAAAAGAGTCATGTCTACTTTGTGAGGTTGTCTTGGATTGGTTATTTTAAATTAAATTAAAATAATTTTATTTATGTTATGTGAGTACACCACTGCTCTCTTCAGACACACCAGAAGAGGACATCAGTCCTGATTACAGATGACTGTGAGCCACCATGTGGTTGCTGGGAATTGAACTCAGGACCTCTGGAAGAGCGGTCGGTGCTCTTAACAGCTGAGCCATCTCTCCAGCCCTAAATTAAAAATTTTAATGACATGTATACAAGTGTGTCAGAGTATGGGTTCATGAATATGAATACACCGCTCTTGGAGGCCAGAAGTCACTGGATTCCCCTAGAGCTGAAGTTAAAGGCTGTTGTGAGCCAGCCATCTAGTGTGAGTGCTGGGACCCAAACTCGGGTTTTCTGGAAGAGCAGAACATGTTCTTAACCACCAAGACATCTCTCTTCCTCACAAGGTTACTGTAAGAATGTTCACAAGAGCTTGCTATTCATGCTTCTAACTTTTCTCAAAATATCCCTGGCTTAGGGCCACCTGACTTTTGCGCCTGACATGTCATAACACCAAAACTTTGAAGAAATTGAGTTTTGTTTATTTATATATATGTATATATATAATTTTTTTGTTTTGTTTTTGTTTTTTGTTTTTTGCTTTTCGAGACAGGGTTTCTCTGTGTAGCCCTGGCTGTCCTGGAACTCACTCTGTAGACCAGGCTGGCCTCGAACTCAGAAATCCACCTGCCTCTGCCTCCCAAGTGCTGGGATTAAAGGCGTGTGCCACTACCGCCCGGCCTATTCCTATATTTTTAAAAGATTTATTTTCACAGGTGCATTGTGTATGTGTGAATATATGTAAGAACTTAAGGGTACATCCTCAGCTTGTTGCTGGGGTTAGGATCTAAATTCCCATCCTTATGATCTGTAACAATCATTTTTAACAGCAGAGCCATCTCTTCAATCCCTATGATCAAGTTTTAGAAATTGAATAGGAAAGTATATTTGTTACTAAAAAGGTTTTGGAGTCCTAGGAAACAATTTTAAACACCCAAACATTGGATACACAGTAATTAGAACCTCCTGGCTGCCAACCAGTTATTGATACAGTTAGTGAACTCTGGTCTTCCGAGGTTACCCTTGCTCTTGGTTTCAGGCCTCGCTCACTTGTGGTGAGCAGGTTAAGATATTGTATTACAGTTGGGGCAGTCTCTCCCTCTTGTGTAAACTAGCTATATTTAGACCAGTTGATATGAGTTTAATATGTTGCATATTGCTTTGAGTCCAGTTGATCCCAGAACAGCTGGTTCCATCAGCCAGAATGATGAAGTCCGATTTTAGAGAGCAGCCTCAGAAAGCAAAGCAGTCAGAGTGTAGACCCTTGTGTTCCAGTGCAGCTGAGCTGCGGCTGTCTGCCACTGCTGCCCAGTTAGCTAGCCCACCCCAGGCTTTTATCTTCTTTATCCTTCTTGGGTTCGAAATATTCGGTGTGAATATAATTAGCATGCAGATGTGCAATGTGGCTTCTGGGGACAGGGCTTATTTTCCAAAATGGAAGAGTCCTGTATTTTTCTAACTATAAAAGTAAAACCTCACCTTTGAAATGTTCAAATAATACAAAAACTGAAACCACGACAGAAAAGGCAAAAGTGCACACACTTCTACTGTAAACTGTTTCACATTTCTAGATGTTTCACATCATACATTTATGCAGATACAAAACGAATGGCTAGCACTTGGTAGTATGTATCTATGCCGTAATTTTAATGGGTAAACATAATTCCATTTCATGGGTATATTGTATTTTATAAGAAGTCAATCTCGATGTCCATGTTGGGTCTTCGCCCTGTCCTGTTTTCAGGAGCCCTGAGCGTGACAGTCCTCCTTTCAGGTGGTCCCTTGTGACTCGGGGTCTTGATTTAGAGATTGGGGAATCAGGATCATGCTTCCATATTGTCTCAGAGCCATAGGCACAGAGGCAGGAGCCATTGAACAAGACCAGGACTGCATGGCAGAGCAGAGTCCCCTTTCATCGGAGCAATGGCTTCAGCTGCACGGGTTAAAGAGCAAGAAGCTGACCTTGAAGCAGATCTTATCACAGATCGGATTCCCACAGAGCGAAGGTATGGTGCTCCCTGATGACCCTTCAGACAGGCTTCCTCAGCCCCTCAGAAGCTGCAGGCTTCCGCACTTGCTTGGATTCCACATCTTTGTCAGGGGGAAGAGCTTGCACATGTTCCAACCCAAGAGATGCACACCATACAGAAATATAACTGTAACTATGCAGTACTGCCTCACTTCATTGGTGTGTGTGTATGTGTGTGTGTGTGCATGTATGTATGTTTGGTGTGTGCACATGTGTGTGTGTGCACATGTGTATGGAGGCCCAGAGGAGCATGTCATGGCTTTCATGGCTAGGCTATAAGCCATCAATGTCCAGCAATCTTTTGGTCTGCTCTCTCCCACTCTCTGCAGATATAAATGGACTAGAGACTGTGAATGTAACTCCCACCTAATAACTTTCGTAATTGTTTCATATTTGTTGGGCTGGACATTATAAATATAACTCCTAACTAAGACTGCTCATAATGGCTTCATATTGTTCCTACTGTATGCTGTTTATTATCATAAGAGATGGAGACTTTTGGTTTAGACAAAAAGGGGGAGATGTTGGAGGTTGGCCTAGTGCTGTGTGTACAAACACTAAATTCTGAACCCCAAGATCCAGTTGTCCTCAGATGAGTGTATGCTCATGTGTACTGGCCTTTGTTATACAAATCTTGCTCCCCAATTTAAAGTTCTTGGTTAATAAAAGGCCAGGGCCTGTGATCGGGCAGAAGAGAAAAGTGGCACCTGGGAATGCAGTGTGAGGTCCAGTGAGAGAGACTACAGGACAGAAAGAAGAAGAGAGTGAAGGGGGAAAAGGAGAAAGGAGACAGAGAGAGGAGGAGGCTGCCAGCAGGCCAGATGGCTCATAAGCACGCAGGCAGGAGACGTGGACCCCAGGACAGGCTGATGGAGCAGAAATAACCCGGGCAAGGTCCAAACAAGTAACAAGGGGTGCATGGCTGGGGTGTAAGTTAGAATAGCTCACAAGCTGCCTAATCTAGGCTTACAGCTTGTAAGTAAAAACACCGGGATTTTGTGGCTAGCTAGAATAAATAATTCATTTACATAAATACCTTTTTTTTTTTTTTCTTTTTGGCTAAGTGAAGTAGTGCATGGCTTTAATCCCTGTACTTGGGAGGCAGAAGCCTGTAGATCTCTGGGAATTCACCCTGGTCTACATAGATAGTTCCAGGACAACATGGGCTACACAGTAGGCCCTGTCTCAAACAAAACAAAACAACAAACAAACGAAACCAAAAACTAAACCAAAAATATTTATATTACATATTAATAAATAAATGGGAATTGTCCATAGTGTATGCACCAGGTTACAGACATGTTGGAGAAGGTCCCTCCTCTCTCTTACACTGATACTTTTCAGCAGTGCCTCAAGGCAATGAAGCATCCAAAATAATAAAAATGAAAAGTTATTTAGCTGGAGTTGGGGGGAGGACTGTGGCAGTCAGATGATGACTAACTGTGGGGATCAGTTCTCTTCCTTCATATGTGGGTCCTGGGGGCGGAACTCAGGTCCCTGAGCTTGGTGGCAAGTGCCTTTACCTGCTCAACCATTTCTCCAGCCCTCTACCTTTTATTTATTTATTTATTTATTTATTTATTTATTTATTGTCAGGATCGCTCTGTGAAACTGGAGGCCAGCTGGTGGCCAGTGAGCTCTGGAGAACCAGCTGTCTCTTGACAGATATTCACTGACAGTTGTTTGTTTTTCCTTTGAGACAGGGTCTCACTAAGAACCCCTGGCTGGCCTGGAACTCCCTATGTAGATTAGGCTAGCCTTAAACTCACAATGGTTCTCCTGCCTCTGCTTCCCAAAAGCTGGGATTAAAGGTGTGCAGCACTGTGCCCCATGCCTTGCCAGGTGCTGAAGATCCTAACTGGGCTCCTCCTGTCTGTTTGGCAGCCACTTTAACCAATGAAGACGATGTCTCAGCCCCAATTTAATTCTTTTTTGTTGTTGTTTTTGTTTTTGTTTTTTTTCGAGACAGGGTTTCTCTGTGTAGCCCTGGCTGTCCTGGTACTCCCTCTGTAGACCAGGCTGACCTCGAACTCAGAAATCCGCCTGCCTCTGCCTCCCCAAGTGCTGGGATTAAAGGCGTGTGCTGCCGCTGCCCAGCTTAATTCTTTGTAATGAAAAGATGGAACTTATTTTTATTTACTCACAGCACAGCAAAAGACTCAATTATCCTCTGGGATGCACAACACCCCCTTCAGATTGATTGAAGTAATTGCTCTATTGACTAAGACAGTTGCCTTGTACTGCAGAAAAAATGTGCCTTTTCCCTTTTGTGAACTATCAGCCCATGTATTTCTCTCTCTC
Source organism: Montemys delectorum (assembly GCA_019843815.1). NCBI lineage: Eukaryota > Metazoa > Chordata > Mammalia > Rodentia > Muridae > Montemys > Montemys delectorum. Next base: position 25,810 of record JADRCD010200689.1, read on the forward strand.
TCTCTCTCTCTCTCTCTCTCTCTCTCTCTCTCTCTCTCTCTCTCTCTGTCCTTTTTTTCTTTGTTTGCTTCTTTCTTTCTTCTTAAAAAAAAAAAGAATTGACTTATTTATTGTGTGTGTGTCTATGTGAGTGTGTGAGTATGCATATGTGGAGGCCAAAGGACACAGCTGTGGGAGTTAGCTTTCTCCTTTCCCCATGTCAGGGTTCTGGGGATCCGACTCAGGTTGTCAGGGTTGTCACCTGCTGAACCATCTCACCCGCCCAGATGCATGTGTTTCTAAATGCCCCGGCTAGAGTGTTGGCTCTTCTCTCTCAGCAATACCCATTCACCATCGCCGGGCAACAGGAAAATGTGTGAGAATCTTTCCATCTTTATTATTTTGGATGCTTCATTGCCTTGAGGCATTGCTGAAAAGTATCAGTGTAAGAGAGAGGAGGGGCCTTCTCCAACGTGTCTGTAACCTGGTGCGTACTCTATGGACAATTCCTATCATCAGGTGGTTCTAAATTAGTCTATAAAACAAATATTTACTCAGCAGCCAGCAATGCCAAATTTGGAATCCAAAGCCCACACTATCTCACTTGCCAGCTAGTCCTGTGGTAGTCATTTGCATCTAGATGACGCGGCTGCCACAGGTTGATCTGAACCAGCCCCTTGAAGGCAAGACTGCTCACTTGCTGGCATGGCTGTGTGCTGTTCACATACTTAAGGACTGGGTGTGTGCCTATGATTTTCTAATACAGTAAGATAACGTTGTTGATATTCTTTAATGACCTTTTATTGCTTGTAGAATTTACATTGGTATTATCTTATTTCTGATATTCATAACTTTCATTTCCCTTTATAAAACTTGTTTTGTTTTGATTTCTTGAGACAGGTCTCACTATACAGTCCAAGCTAACCTGGAATTTTCTCTGTGGCTCAAGTTAACCTTGAACTCACCATCCTTAGTTACTGTTATCACCATTTATTGAGTTAAAAATATCTTTGTGTATGGTTCTTTTCTTAGATATATTTGTCTTTCAGAATGGTGCTATTTATTATGGAGATACAATGCTTTGTTTAAGAATAAATTTAGTAATCCATCTCACATATCTAATTTCTTGTAATGAAGCTCTATCCTCCTTTGTCCCTTTAACTCCCTTCCTTTTACCTAGGAAAGAAAGGATCGAGAAGAGGAAAGGAAAGACAAAAATCCCCAAGTCTAAGCTCTCTATTTAGTTTTCTTCTTGTTCAAAGTTATGAGCATTTCGAGGTTATCCCTTAACTTTAGTGATGTCATCATCCTTCTAAAGATGTCTCTGAGAAGCCTTACCTCATCTTCTCTTGCCTTCACAGTTCATCCCAGGAGGCTCTGTGTTCCCGTCCTGTTTGGAATGGTCCTGACACACAAGGGTGCTAGGTAGAGCATGTTTGCACAGATGAGCAAACACTCCAGTAGTCCTTTGACACAGAACCCAGTGTGCACTTCAGCTGGCTACTGAGCTATCCACAGACCTAGCCCTAGGAAGCCTCAGTCAAATCTTGTGATTCTGACATCATGCTTGGTCCCTCTGGATCGATCACTGGAGCAGTAGGCAGTCCCTAAGTTGAAATTTTATATTTGTCTAATTTAAGAAACAACGTTTTGAGATGGCTCAGTTGTTGAGAGCACTGACTGCTCTTCCGAAGGTCTTGAGTTCAAATCCCAGCAACCACATGGTGGCTCACCACCATCTGTAAAGAGATCTGATGCCCTCTTCTGGTGTGTTTGAGGACAGCTACTTACACATACTTACATATAATAAATAAATTAATCTTAAAAAAAAGAAAGAATTAACATTTCCTCTTGAAATTTTAATTTGCATGTGTGTGGTGTGGTGTGCATGTGTAGTGTGCACACTCCCGTGTGTTCAGGTGTGCTTCCATATGTACATGTGTATGCCCATATTTTTGGTTTATTGAGATGGTCTCATTTGCATTTAACCCAGGCTGGCTTTGAACTCCTCATCCTCCTGCTCCTACCTCCCAGGTATTGGGATTACAAGGATGAGTAACATGCCTGCTCAGGTTTTTTTCCTTCAAGTTTTGTAAATTAAGTCCAAACCTTCAGTAAGACTTCAGGCATTAGGCACAGTTTTCATGTTGTGATTTTTGAGCTTTGCCTCAACTGTTGCAGTTAAAAGAACCAGAAAATGAACCTCATCCCCTTCTTCACGATTTTGAAGATTTCTGCATGTCATAAGCACTTATGTGTGTCATAGTTCCTGGAAAGACTTTATGACTTAGGACAGAATACAAAGCATTACAAATTACTGAGAAAAATGTTTGAAAACAAACACGAGAGTCTTTGCTGATACACCGTTTTGATTGTCTTTATCAAAATACAGATTATGTGACTTCTTTGAGGAGACTCGTGGCTTCTCGGTATGCTGACGGCCTGTTCCCACAATTCTACACGGCAGAAGATGGCAGGCTATACAACGTGAGTCAGAGGTCCCTCAGTTTCATGGAAAGAGGCTCCGGCCACATTAAGATATCAGGGGCTAAGTGGTTGGGAGGCAGAGGCAGGGGGATCTCTGAGTTGGAGGCCAGCTTGGTCTACAGAGCAAGTTCCAGGACAGGCAAGGCTACAAAGAGAAACCCTGTCTCTCGGAAAAACAAAAGCAAACAAACAATCTCTCCCACACAACAACAACAACAACAATAACCAAAGCTCGCAGGGGCAGAGGGATTCCCATTTCCGGTTTTCTTTGGGCAGTGGCAGAATTATGAGGTTGTAGTTGAGCAGCTGGGAAAGGAAGCACAGGGCTTGAAAGAGAAGAGTGCAGAAAGCTCTCGCTCAGAAGAAAAACCTTTATGAGTTGTATTTTGAAAATGACGGTGAAAAAAGCTAGTATGAGAGTAATCTCTGAAGTCACCCAAGAGACAAACGGAGGCACAACCGGAGTCCGAAGTCTTGTGGGGGCACACCTCTGAGTGCCACTGGGACTATTACTATTCCCTTGGAATCTGTACGGGGTCCTCCCAGGATCCCCGTGTTAGTCAAGGTTGTCTAAAGAACATAGCTATTAAAAGGGGATTTATTACAGTGGCTCACAGACTGTGCTCCAGCTAGCTCAACAATGACTACCTCCCGTTGGAAAGGTAGAGAACTCCTAGTTCTTCAGTCCAGGAGACTGGGTGTCCCCGGTCTGGTGCCAGAGTACCGGAGGGTTCCTACAGGGCGGCAGGTCTTCAGTCTACATTGTACCCCTGAAGGACTAGGCACTAACACCAGCCAAGGAATGCCTCAGCAACAGGATAATGAACTTGCCAGTAAGAGTGAGGGCAAGCAGGCAAAGAGAAAAGGCTTCCTTTATTATGGCCATTCATGGGGGCTGCCGCCAGAAGGCGTGGCCCAGTTTTAGGGCGGGTCTTCCCATCTCAAATGAGCCAATCACGAAAACTCCTCACAGGAATGCTTAAGGGACTGGTTTTCAGCGGATTCCAAATGTGGTCAAGTAGACAACTAGTATCTATCACAATCCTCAACAGATACTCGACATAGCACGGTATTTGCATAAAACCTATTCAATTCTATACGTTCTCACTAGATGGTGTATAATACCCAACAGAGTATAAACACTGTGTGAATACATCTTCATCATACTGGATAGGAAATAATAACAATAAAGAACCTGTTCAGAGTCAGTATCCATGCAGTTCATTTAAAAAAATATTTTCTACCCTAGATTGGTTGAATCTGAGAATTTAGACCCTGTCGATAGAGAGGGCTGACTGGATTTAAATAATTTAAAATTGCACCTCTGAGTTTGGTGAACTAGAGCTGTTTTAAACTGGTACATATTAAAATCACCACAGAGCAGAAGTGTCTTTGCCCACATACACCCACCGCCACATCCCCTGAGATCTTTCTGTGACTTTTCCTGGGTCTACGGGAATGGGAACAACCACCTGCTTACCCCCAGATGGGGCACAGACGTTGGACCAAAGAAAGGGTCCATCTAAGTCTGGCTCAGTGAACCAGAATTTATAGGGTTACTCAAAAGAGAACGAGGGACTCAATGGCAACTGCATCATTGGGAAAAAGCTCATCAGGAAATAGCCACACAACACAGTTTCATGCCGAGGGACCTGGAAGCTGAGGTCTTAAGAGAAGCCAGGAGGTATATGGCAGGGGCTGCAGAGTGACTCAGTGGAAAAGCACTTGTTGAGCATGCGCAAAGTCCGAGGTTCAATTCCCAACGCCGCGGTGCTGCTGAGAACCAGGGCTGGCCTTTGAGGAGTGAGCTCAAGAGAGATGTAGACAGGGATACAGATGACACGACTTTTTCGTTCTCCTTGTCTGCTGTCTACCTCTTTGCATTCTAAAAGGCCTTGCGATTGTGCCAGGTGTGCTTAAAGCATGTGTACACAACAAGAAGTTGCTCGCAAGTCTTTGTCACTTTTAGGTATGTCCCCAAAGGTATCAGTGGCGCCTATGAGTAACTGGGTGACCCAGGTACGGGGGAGGTTGGAGTAGGAGACAGGGCAGAGTGACAAAAGTTACGGTCACTAGGATGAGCCTGAGCTGCTGTCCTTGCCAGGAACTGGAAACCTTTGAAGAAATATTTTGTAGTGTCTTCTTACATAGGAAAACTTTTCTTTCTTTCTTTCTTTCTTTCTTTCTTTCTTTCTTTCTTTCTTT
>JADRCD010200689.1:30490-50473 GCA_019843815.1 Montemys delectorum
TTTCTTTCTTTCTTTCTTTCTTTCTTTCTTTCTTTCTTTCTTTCTTTCTTTTAGAGATTTATTCATTTATTATATGTAAGTACACTGTAGCTGTCTTCAGACACTCGAGAAGAGGGCATCAGATCTCATTACAGATGGTTGTGAGCCACCATGTGGTTGCTGGGATTTGAACTCAGGACCTTCAGAAGAGCAGTCAGTGCTCTTAACTGCTGGGCCATTTCTCCAGCCCCGGAAAACTTTTCAATGGAACTTTAAAAAAATAAATCTGTCTTGGCTAGTTTTTCTTTCTTTTACTCAATTTCTTAAAAGTGCCCCTGACCATTTTCTGCTGTTCTAGATACATTATGAAATAAGATATAACCTAGAAGCTTTTTTATTTTATTTTATTTTGAGTGCTGCAGTTTGAAGAAATCTAACTATCTTTCTGAGAGGCTGAAATCTCTTTCCTGGCTCCTGCAGGGTTTGAAGGGCACCTATGGCATCCTTTCTAGATCACGGCTCCAGCTGTATCACTGGAACTGAGGTTCCAACTGCCTATTTTGCTACTGTTTCATTCTTTTTAACTTTTCATCCCTATTTTCATTCAGCTGACAGCAAAGTCAGAGCTGATCTACCAGTTTGTGGATTACTTAACACAAGCTGTGGAGAGCTATAAGCAGCGGATGAACTGGCTTACCAGCGGGAGTCGCCAGATTTTTGGTGTTATCTTGGAACAGAGTCTCACCATAGTGCTGGATCTTGGTGACGTTCTGATGCAGGAGCTCAATCTGTGTCGGGATGCTCTGACAATGGTCCTCCAGGAGCAGGTGGCTCTCATCACCAGGTTCAACATCATATGGTGAGTTCCCAGTGGAAACTTTTGTCTCTGCGGAACGTCACACCTTCAGCGTTAAGTATCAGAGCTAACATAGTCTGATGGCAAAGAAGGAGGATTAGCATGATTCCATAGAACATATAATTTCAGCAGAAAACCCACGATAAATTTATTATTCATCTCAGGGAACTTTTATCTGCACTTCTCAGGACACCTTAGGTTTCATGTTAAGAGAGATTTAGAAACTTACTTTTCTTCAATCTACTGGCATTTCAAAACATGAGAATATGAATAAGTATATTATTTGTCTATATGTGTGTGTGTGTGTGTGTGTGTGTATTGAAGCTGTCTCGTTTTAGTTTAGATATTGAGATTAAAGGTCACAACTTTTGCTGTCTTTTCCAGACTGAATTTGTGACACATACTGACCTTTCCCATGAGTTTAAACCCCTTTAATCAGAACAACAGGTGGTTGCCGTTCTAGAATTTCACATAGAGTTTTATGATTGATTATTTATGGATTCTTGGCACCACAGGAATGTAGGTTTCAGTGCTGACTTCTCAGCCACATTGGCGGTTGAGCCTCCTTGACAGGAAACATCTGGATGAGCAAGCAGAGGGAAATGCACCTAATTGGGTTTTTCTCAACTGAATAAATGCACTTTTATCTAAATAGGGGACACCTTTGTGGGTGGTGTTGACAGGGACATGGTTTTGATGTGCACAAAGCTTTTGCTTTCTTGAATTGTTTACTATAGCATATGTGCCACTTCGTCAGATCTCTCTACCCAGAGAGGCCCCACCAAGGGGACACATGAACGAGCCAGCAATCCCTGTGGCATTGGAACATTAGTGACAGTCAAGCCAATTTGGTTGACACTATAAACACACTAGATTCGAATGGTTCCTCTTTCTTGAGGCAAGGGTGCCCTTCAGTCATTTTTAAAATAAACGGTTTAAACAAATGTTCTCAGGATTTTAAAACAGGTTTTGCTGAACTAAAACAGTACTATTTTTGACCCAGGAAGGATAGCTGGTTGAGCTCTGAAAAGACAATGAGAACAATAACATTAAGAGTAAATTTTAAAATAGTGAGTTGCTACCAACCTGTAAGCCACAATACTGTAAGTTATTATAAATTAATAGTTTAATAATCCTGTTAATGAAAATAGTTTCTTCTAGTATTTGTGTGTGGATGCTTATATGATCCTGTGCAGATACATACGTGTGCACATGCGTGGAGACTATAGATGCCTTCCTCAATCATTCTCCACTTTATTGTTTTTTTTTTTTCCCTCTTTGAGACAGTCTTTCATGGACATTGGAGCTCTCTGGTTGGTTAGACTGGATGGCCAGCAGGTCCCAGAGATGCTCCTGTCTCTACCTCCCCATCTTTGGGATGCCAGTGTATGCTGATGTGGTTGCCTCTTTTATGTGGGTACCAGAGATCCAAACTTGGGTCCTCATGCTTGGACAGCAGGCATTTTGCTAACTGATCCTCTCCTCGGTCCCTCTTTTAATGTTTTTAAAGCACTAGTTAACACTTGTACCTTTTTGTCTGCTCCACGCCACTTCAGCTATGTCTCCTGGTGGCCGTGCCAATAGGAGGTCATGGTGTGTTGACATTAGGTATTAGATCCTTGGTATACTTTCCTGAACAGGACAGGTGTGTCTGCACTGGCTCAATGACTCTCGGAGAACCGGCTGCTTGGTTTCCCTTCTCGCCCAGGTGACTTCCAGTTGATACTGAAGACTGACACTCCCGTGGTGGCCTTAATCACTGTCTGGTGACTATGATCCCTTTCAGGGTTTCTGATGAGCCGGTGAAATGGCAGGAGTATGCCATCATCGTGACTGAGTACTCCATAGCTGCTGCCATCAGCTGGATAGAGAAAATGACTTTTGAGACAATGGCTGTGAGAGAGGCTAGCTCTCTGGATGCTCTGCTGGAAGCTGGGAAAGACAAAACCGTAAGTGTGCATCCGTGGCTGGCCCAGGTCACCCAGGTGGCTTCGAGCTTAACTGTACACTCTCTGTGTGTCTCCACGGTGCTGGTCTAGGCCTCCTCCTCCTAGTTGTTTCTCATGGAAACTCCAGCATCATTACTGAGGGTAACTGCCTTAGTTTCCTGTCCAGTTGCTATAGTAACATACCCCAATCAAAAGCAAATTGGGGGTGGGGTGGATGGTTTATTTCTGCTGATGGTTCCAGGTTACAGTCATAGTAGTGGGGATGTCACAGTAGTAGAAGCTTGAGGGAGATGGTCACATTGCACCTGCAGTCAAGGGCAAAGGGGGAGAGGAGAGAGAGAGAGAGAGAGAGAGAGAGAGAGAGAGAGAGAGAGAGAGAGAGAGAGAAGAAGAAGAAGAAGAAGAAGAAGAAGAAGAAGAAGAAGAAGAAGAAGGAGGAGGGAGGGAGAGAGAGAGAGGGAGAGGGAGAGAGGAGAGAGGGGACTGAAACTGAGGATGATGCCACGCCTTGTAGCTGGTTTTCCTATATTGGTGAAAGTGATCAGAAGAATCATCGACAGATATGCCCCTGGCCAGCCTGCTCTGGGCCAATCCTTCACTGAATGGTTCTTCCCTGGTGATTCTAGATGGTGACTAGTTGACAAAAGTAAGTAACCAGCACAGTCCCCAAAGCATAATCCCGTCCACTCCTGTGCCCACGCCCAGTCTAGAAGTAGGCTCCAGGCTTCAGTGACAGCTTTGGTGATGGCAGAGTTGGAGCAACCAAAATGAGGTCCAGTGAGCTGGTCTAAGATTCTCTGTGGAGTAAGGACAGATCCTTATGCAGCTAGTTCAAAGAAAACTCATGGGAGTGTGGCCAGGCTGTAAACCTCTAACACATTAGTTCTGTTCTTGCCCTTCTGCTGATTAGAGAAAGGAATCCTCATGTATGGGAAACAGAGAGGTTGGAAGATGCCTCAGAGAACAAGGAAAGAGAGCTTCCCTAGCACCCATGTTCTGAATCTTTCCCAGCTCCTTCTCTTCATAGATGGATCTGTTATGTGTATCCAAGCCAATGAGCCTTGGGTGATGTCAGTTAGACACAACACGGGAAGAGAATCTCAATGAGGAATTGTCTACACTGGGTCAGGCACGTGGCCGTGTCTTTGGGGGGTTGCCTTGGTTGATATGGGAAGACCCAGCACCATTGCCTAGGCTCAGAGCCCTGAACCATGGAAGAGGGAAGAAAACAAGCAGAGCACAAGCAAGGGAGCATGCATACATTCATTTGTTTCTGGTCATACTGTGGGTGTCACGTGACCAGCCACTTCCAGCTCTGTCACTGTGACTTCTTTGCAGCGAGGGGCTGTAGCCAGGAACTGTGAGCCAAAATAATGACTTTCTCATCTAAGTTGATATCTGTCAAGCTATTTTATGACAGCCACAGAAATGAAATCCGAACAGCCCTCCGGTACACTGGTACCGGTTTTTGCTAGAGACCTTTGATAATAACACGTCTCCCGAGTGAGTAAGGCGGTCCCTCGTGTCTCCTGCTGCTACAGGTCTGTTTCTCTGGGTGACCCTGGTGATGAGGCTCTTTAAGAGAATGATATAATGGCAAGGATTTCTCTGGGTGGGAGCGATTCCATAGCCAGCCTCAACTCCTGGGGGGGGGGGGGAGGGGGGGGGGGGGGGTAAAGGGTGGGGGGGGGGGGGGGAGGGGGAAGGGAGGTCTGCTTGCATCTGAGCCATAAATGCTGAATACTTGCTTCCTCTATTCTGGAAAATGGGAGCCTCTGTAGGTTTCAATCTTTATGTAACTACACCCAGGACTCCTTTCTTTACAAAATAAGTAAGTAAGTAAGTAAGTAAGTAAGTAAGTAAGTGAATAAATAAATGCTGGCACCCCCCTCTTGTCCATCAGTCTATCTTTATCAATACTAAGGTGATGGTTTGAAATTGGGAATACTTTTTGTTAGCATCACCGAGTGCCTGCACCTGTAGATAGGCAGGACCACAGATCTGTTACCATGGCAATGCCCCCCCCCCATTCCCAAGAACCCCTAGGGCTACCCAATTTCACCTGGGCAGTACGTCATCACTCAAATAAAAAGGAGAAACCCTCCTCTCTCCTCCCCTTTTGTTCTCCCCTTTCTCTCTTTGAGCGCGACCTTCCCCCACTCTTCCCCAATTAAACCTTCTTCATGTGGTATTGTCTGGACCTGGTGTGTGGTGTTTAACGTGAGTCCTCTCTTAAACTATCACTTTTGTTTTTCCTCACAAAGCCAGCTGAACACGTGCTTTTCATTAAAGAAGAACCAAATAGAAACCACTTTGTTCTTTGGCCCTTCAAGTCTGTTTTGACATCTGTAAAATTCCAAGTGTTTGGATTTTACTAAGCATTCAAAATAAAATGTTTCCCAGGCCTTGGAAGTGTGTGTATACAGACTTGACTGTATTGATCACTGCTGACTCTGGCCAGCGTCGAGCGGCCAGACTTGATAAGACGGCAGTCCTCAGATGGCCTTGTTTCCTTCCTTCCTTTCCCATGGGCTCATCCCAATCTTAGAAAATATGAACAACCCAGTGAGTGCCAGGGGGTCCTTTAGAAGAACCAAGAAAGGTGCTTCAGGTGCTGACCACCACATTCAGTCGGGGCTGGGATATAGTTCAGAGGTCGGTTCATATTGTCATGGAGGGAACATGACGGTGTGCAGGCAGACATGGTGCTAGAGAGGTAGCTGAGAGGTCTGCGTCTGGATCCACAGGCAGCAGGAAGAGATGGTGAACTACTAGATTTGACTTGAGCTTCTGAGACCTCAAAGCCTTCCTCCACCAAAGCCACACCTCCGAATACTGCCTCTCCCTGTGAGCCTATAGGGGCCGGTTTTTAGTCAAACCGCCACAGTCCTTATCTGCCGCGTGATCTCATTGACCCTGGAAGATACTCTGTCTGTTCCCTATCTTGGGCCACGTGTCATTTTAGATGCCTAGGAGAGGCTGCTCCTATGTTAGATTTGGACACAGATGTAATCTGTGAGAAATGTTTTCGAGCAACGCTGCACACAGGAGCCTTAATCACCATCGCTGGAGGGCCTGTCCTAGTTAGGGTTTCTGCTGCTGTGAGGAAACACCAAGACCCGAGGCAGGAGCCTCGCTTACACACCTGGTGTAAGGCCTGCTAACACCAGGAAGCAGGATGGCCTGGAACGCATTTGCTGGAAGAAAACGGCTCAGTCAACTTAACACACCACAGAATGTTATTTCTTTGGTTTTTTTTCTTTCTTCCTGCCTACTGGGTGAACGGTGAGAAGTGATTTACAACATTCGCCAGGTTTCACTTCCTAGTGATTACTTCTTTTAGAGATCTGGGAGCTAGTGTTGACAGACTAGAGAGGAAAAGGTATGAGAGGGGTTAAGGCTTTTCTGTGCCTGTTGGAGGAAGTAGTGGCTGAAGTAGTCTTGTCTGGGCTCTCACTCTGGCCACCTAACTCCCAGCCTGGGCCCTTGGCTACCCCTGTTCTACCTGTCTCATTGGATATCAAGTATGCTCTTTCTGCTGCAGACATAGGCTTCTAGCCAACTGGGTAACTAACCATGAGTCTGTCTCCTCTCTATCAGGTTTAAAGTTAAGGGGGAAACATTTATTGACTAACTTCAGCTCATAAGGAGTTGAGGTTAAAGAATAAATAAGTCATGGGCTCCATCTTGGCTAGTCCTTTGTCAGCTTGACACAAGCTAGAGTTATCTGAAAGGAGGGAACCTCAGTTGAGAAGATGCCTCCATTAGATGCAGCTGTAAGACATTTTTCTAAATTAATGATTGATGGAGGAGGGCCCAGCCCATTGTGGGTTGTGCTGTCCCGAGGCTGGTGGTTCTGGGTTCTATAAGAAAGCAGGCTGAGCAAGCCAGTAAGTAGTGTCATGGCCTCTGCATCAGCTCCTGCCTCCAGATTCCTGCCCGGCTTGAGTTCCTGTCCTGACTTCCTTTGATGATAAACAGCAATGTGGAAGTGTAAGCCAAATAAACCCTTTCCTCCCCAACTTGCTTTTCAGTCATGATGTTTCATGGCAGCAATAGACACCCTGACTAGGACAGGCTCTAAGGACATGATGGAGCCTGATTCTCACTCGCACAGTACATTTGCTGAGGCACCTACCAGGTCCTCTGTGGAAGGGATCAATTAAGGTGATTCCCAGGGACAGGTTCATATGATATGTATTCCTGGCTTGCTTTGATTTGTACTTTCAGAGGTTTATGTAGTATATGTGTACTTATTTAACCCTTACAACCAAGCCCTCAGGAGTAAACTGTGTTGTCTCATTTTTTTGGCACTTGAAGACACCGAGGATAGGTCAGTCACCTGAATTCATAGAATGTCTTCTTGTCAGGGAGGCAAAACCCTGAGCAGAGGAGAAGTGGAGCCATTGCACATGTGTCTCCTGGGTGTCCTTTGGAGGGCTTCCCATATCCCCCATTACACCAAGAGCACATTTTTAGTCAAGTACACATCTCCCAGAATTCCTAGCTCAAGATGAATGTGTCACTGTGGCAAAGGTAGTCAATCAGTTGTAGTAAGACAATCCTGCACATTTCCTCTCAGAGCTTCAAACTGGGGCAGGCTCACATAAGAGGTGTGTCTGTCACTTTCCTTAGGGCTGTGACAGAATGCTCAACAAGAGCAGGGTTTATCTTAGCTCACCGTTTAAGAAGGGAGACTATCCATTGTGTGGGGACTGTCCATCGCTGTGGGGAAGGCACAGTGATAGGAGTGTGATGTGCTCTATAGCAGTCAGGAAACCAGAGCAGACAGGTCGTGGAACTGAACTGTGAAACCTAAGGTCTGTTGCTAGTGACCACTTCCCCCAGTAAGGCTCTACCTCTTAATGGCTCTAGAACTTTTCAAAACTGTGTCCTCAGCAGGGGACTGGGCTTTGGAACAAGTGAGCTACTGGGGGACATTTCCCATTCAATCTACATCAGGAGTGGGGCATGGAACAAGAGGAGGAGATAAGAAGGGTAACGGGGGGGGGGGGGTCCAGCTAACCAAAGTATACCTAGCAGACACACGGAAACAACAAAGGAATCCAGTGTTTTGTACAAGTAATGTATAGTGACATAAAAAAGTGTAAGTGTAGTATGTGTTTGCTTGCTGTGGGGTGTGTTTGTGTGTATGTTGTGTGATGTGTATATATGTGTGGTATATGTAAGTGTGGTGTGTAGTATGTGTGTTGTGTATATGTGTGTTGTGTGTAGTATGTATGGCATGGGTGGGTGTAATGTGTGGTGGATATGTAGTATGATTTGTGTATGTGTGTGTATAATGTGTAGTGTCTATGAGGTATGGTGTATATGTGTGGTGTGGTGTGTATGTATGAGTGTGCACGTATGTGTATAGTATAGTATATGGTATAGTGTGTGTATTATGGTCTACACAGGGGCTATAGTGTGTGTGTGTGTAGTATGATGTGTGTATCAGGAGGTGGTCTGTAGTATATGCGTTGTGTTTAGCATATGTGAGTGATGTGTGGCACGTTTATTAGTTATGAGTGTGTGTTGTCGTGGTATGGGCTATGTCCATATGTGCAGTGTATGCAGTGTTTGTATTTGTATGTGTGCTGTGTGTATGTGTATTGTATGTATGTATGTATGTTTGTATATATTTATATATGTGGTGTATGGTGTGTGGGTGTGCTCGTGTGTGTGTTGCTTTTGATATGGATTGCCCATTCTCCATTCTCTTCTGGCAAGACAGTGTGCATTAGGGCCAGGCAGGCACATCCTTTTCCTGACTTCCCATGAAGTGAGGGCAGCCTTAGCCCTCCAGGCCTGTGTTTCCCTAATGTGACAAGAGCAGAGGATGAACTAGGGGGGAATACACCCTCTTTCCTGCATCCTGACTCAGATTGACAGTGGATGAGTCTGTGCTGTAGAATTCTGGCACCACCTTGGGAAGTGAATAATAATCTACTCCCTGCTGGCAGTGGCTGGCTGGGCCAAAACTTCCTTTGCTTCTTGACTTGAAAACAACCTTTCCTCTCCTGTCTTGTACCTGTGGGTCCAGAGGCAGCTACTCTCCAAATCTGCCAACTATATTCTTCTTGTGGAGCACCCAAGGACCACAGCCACTGTCAAGAGATGCTCTTGAACAACTCACTTGCCGACTTTCCTTCCCCATGTCATCACAGAGCACTGAGCATAGCTTCTTTCTGCCCTCTCTTTTCTGGTGCAGGGCTGCGGCGTATGGGAGTGATACTAAGCCGCTGGCACCTCTGTCTTGCAGATCGAAGCCATCTACTACTTTGTGGTGGGGGAGGTTCCCCAGGAGTCCCAGAAGCTGCTACTCACGAGGGTTCCGGAGATCCCATATCCAGTCTGCACAGTGTCCTTCAACGCCAGAGGAGAAGAAACCATAGCTTTCCTAAAAGATCTGAGCACCAAGACCCGCGGCAGGTAGGCAGACGGTGGACTTGGGACTTGTGGGTGGCCCATCTATGGTCTAGATGTTTACCCACTATGTCATGGTGTATGGTCGCCATGGTCTGCAAACCCTTTCCTTTGTCATCCATCAATACAGTTCTCCTCTGTTGATCTCTTGGAGTCCTGCAGACTGGCGATCCTGCCTTCTCAGTCAGCCAGCTCCTAGAAAGCTTTTCAAACAGTTTGAAATCACTAGGCATAAGGCTTTGACTCTGGCATCCTGAGTATATACAAATATATAAAAGGGGATGGGGCGGGGTGGGGGATGTCTTCATCTACTTTCTCTAGGGTAGAGAGAAAGACAGCTAGCAGGATTCCTTCTCTGGCTTGTACCTGCCTCCTCTCTCCTAGAGAACATTTTCTAGGAGGTTCAGTGCCCAGGGAACAGCATGGTACAGCCACGTTGATTCTGTTCCCATTCATCCATTGCACAGTGGTGGAGTCAGCTGGAGACATACCATCCTCTGCATGCTCTGGACCTTTACAAGTGAGCCAAACACACAACCCTTGGTGCTCCTGGCTGCTGTGCTGTGGGCTCAGACACACCATGCCATCTGCTGTTACTTTGTGCCCTGGGCTGGTGGGCCCAGCTAGAGTACAGTGACTAGCCAACTGGACAGAGTGCATCTTTCTGGTCTGAGCTTGCAGGTTGCCTGGGCCTTAGGCTCAGCTGGATGGCTTCCCTCCATCACAGCATCCAAGGCTGGGTTTGTGTGGAAGCACCAGGATGGGTGTGGGTGCTGAGGTCTAGCAGTATTCTCCAAAGAATACTGCCTCTCCCCATTAGGGGAAACTTCTACCCCATTCTCTTTCCAATCTGGAGAAGAGATTAGAGAGTGGAAGGTTCCAGACACCCAAGGCCTTGGCACTTGGTGTTCAGGGCCAGGACAGACTTCATCTGTTCCCCAACCCCTAACACACACACACACATACACACACACATTTACACACACACACACACACACACACACACACACACACACACACATATACACATACATATACACATACACATATACACACACATATACACATACATATACACATACACATATATATACACACACACATACACACACATATACACATATATACACACACATATACATACACACATACACACACATATACACACATACCACACACACACATACACACACATATATACACACACATACACTATACACACACACATACACACACACACACATACACACACACAAACACACACACAAAAGCACCTTGCCCTGTCAGGCCATCATCAAAGGGAGCCAGCTGGACATTTCTGCTCTGGAAAGTGCCTATAGGACACAGGCATAGCAAGGCTGGTGTCCTGGCCTCTGAACAGGCCACAGGAATGAGGCTGTCTTGTTCAGTGCCACCAAGTCGCTGTGACAATCTCACGCAGAGTTCTTTAGGAGAATGACAAGCTTTCCACAGTCCAAGAGGCCTGAGGCCGCTCCCACTTTTAGTTCACCTTAGTTTACTTTGTTTCACCACTTTAGACAAGCTCCAAGTGGTCCCTCAGGATTAGCTGAGTTGAAGAATCAGCAGTGGCAAACAGAGGTGATATCTGAGCGTCACCTGAGACTTCCTGTCAGTCAGAAGCTAGTGTCCTATCACGTGACTTTCTGGGTTCCAGTTAAGGGGTCACAGGAGCATTTAGGGGCTAAGAATGTAGCCCAGGGTGCCTAACAAGTGTCCATGAGGGCCTGAGTTCCAACTCTAGCACTGCCCAAAAAAGGGAATAACAAAGAGAAAGACAGAGATTCGCCCATCACCTTGCCCCAGATCAGCAAGCTGCAAGCTTCACCGAGCACGTGGATCCTCTAGGGATCTTGTTAAAGTCATGCTCTGACTCAGCACGTCCAGGCAGGGGCCTGGGATAGATCTTGGATCTCACCAGCTCCCAGGTGACACTGCTGATGTTCCTTGGACCACACTTTGAGCTGGCAGGCCCCCAAAACTTGCCCGTGCAGGAATTCTTTGCATTAGCTTTTAGGTTCAAAAAAAAAAAAAAAAAAAAAAAACTGAGGAAGTGTGTTTGCTGAGTTGCAGCTGACTGAGGCCGCTCAGCAATAAGCAAATTAGTTGAGGCCGTCTGTACCCCCAGCTTTCAACGCTCAGCCAGTCTATGCTAATGGTTGCTAGTGGGCTCCCTCATTTGATGCCTGGGCCATCAAAACCGTGTTGATGTGACAGAGACTTAGAGACAAAATCCCACAAACTATCATTTCCCTAGGATCAAGAAATGCCATTGGTTGAGCTAATTACTATAATGAGAAGCCACACCACCACAGAAAATCTCAAACCATTCTTGTGTGTGAGCATGTGTGCATGCAGGCGATCATGGAGGTCAATGATGAGTCTCTGCCCTACCCCCCCCCCCCCCCATTACTTGCCGCCTTATTTTCTAAGACAGAGCCTCTCACTGAACTTGAAACTCACTGATTTAGTTAGGCCATCTGTCCATCAGGCTCCAGGGATCTGTTTGTCCCTATGTCATCAGGGCTGGGATCACAGGCATCTGCTGCCCATGCCTGGCTCTAATGTAGGTCCCTATGCCTGCTTAAACACACACACTACCCACCTGGCTCTTGATTGTGGGAGCTGACAAGACAAGGCATAGAGGGATCAGAGAATGCAGTTAAAGTTGAGAGGCTTGGCAGTGGGCAGAGAGCTGTGAACCTTCAGTCCCAGCCCCTTGGGAGGTGGAGGCAGGAGGATTGCTTGAGGCCAGCATTTCAGGACTAATTGAGCAACCTAGTGAGACCCAATTCTGAGAAAACCAATCAAACTAAATCAAGATTGGGAGCTGTACTGGCTTGTTTTGTGTGTCAACTTGACACCGGCTGCAGTTATCACAGAGAAGGGAGTTTCAGTTGGGGAAGTGCCTCCATGAAATCCAGCTGTGGGGCATTTTCTCAATTAGTGACCAAGGGGGTAGGGCCCCTTGTGGGTGGTGCCATCTCTGGGCTGGAAGTCTTAGGTTCTATAAGAGAGCAGGCTGAGCAAGCCAGGAAAAGCAAGCCAGTAAGGAACATTTCTCCATGGCCTCTGCATCAGCTCCTGCTTCCTGACCTGCTTGAGTTCCAGTCCTGACTTCCTTGTAATAAACAGCAATGTGGAAGTAAGCCAAATAAACCCTTTCCTCCCCAACTTGCTTCGTGGTCATGATGTTTGTGCAGGAATAGAAACCCTGACTAAGACAGGAGCACCAAAGACAGCAAATTGACTGAAAGAACCGATAGGGACATGCCTGATACAGAACACATTTCATGTTTCAGATTCCACGCCTTTGCTGAGAGAACAGAGTGTATAGAGTTCTCTGCATTTTCCACGGAGGACGTTGACAGCTCCATGACTTGGAATTCACGGAAACTTAAAGGGAGACTCCCTCCAGGTACCTGGAATCCCGAGGGAGCCCTATCATTTATAACCTTAGTCATTTTAAGCGCTCTGCAATACAGTTTGGAAATAAAGGACAAAGCAGGGACCGCCCACATCTTTCACATTATTTCCGTGGCACAGGCATGCACCCAATGGGATTTCATAGTGAATGAAGCTGCTAGAAACTGCTTTAAATGTGTGCTCACAGAAGCAGTCTAAGGGATGTGTGCTCACTGACATGGGAACCTTCTAGAGATGTGGCCCTAGCCATGCTGTTGCTGAGGTTAGTTAGGTCTAAGCTAGGCAAAGCTGCCCTGCTTTCTGGGCTAGTAGGGAGGCTGCCACAGGGGCGGGAGGTGGATGTTCCTGCAGTTCTTGGTCATTCTGTGTTTCTTGTGAATGGAGGCAGTACTTGCAGGGTGAGCCTGGTCTTGTGCAGGTCAAGGCTAAACAGAGACTTTTATGGAGGCTGAGGGAACCTCATTTTTCATTCAGGAATGTGGTCTCGTGAATGAGGTCACAGAACCAGGGAGAAAGAACACTGTGACTCAGAACACCGGTAATGGAAGTGTACTCTGAAAGCCTTGAATGGGGAATTCCTCTGGGGCCAATTAAACGGCAAAATGCACAGAGTAAATATCAATGACTAAAGACAGGGAAGGGAAGTAGGGCACAGTATGGCACCTCAACTATTTACCAACCAGTGGTTTAAATGCAAAGTCCCCATATTCTTGGGTAATTGGATATTTGGTGCCCAGGGGTGACACTGGAGAGGCTTTGGAGACGTGGCCTTGCTTCCAAATGTGTCACTTGGGTCGAGCTTTGAAGTTTTAACATCCCTCCTGCGCGCGCGCACACACACCCTCCCCCAACTCCCAGCTTACTCTTTCTGTTTACTGATTACAGTTTGAGATGTGAGCTCTCAGCTAGCTGCCCCACACCTGCTACCTGCTGCCAGCCTCCCCACCACAGTGATGATAGACTGCTATCCCTCCGAAACCTTAAGGCCAAACAAACCAACCGTTCTGTCTATAAGTCGCCTTGGTCATGGTGTTTTACCACAACAACAGAAAAATAACTTGAAAGTCTACGAAATCTAGTTCCTGCCCCCACCCTGCTGTACAACTGTAGTTATTAAATAGGCGTCTAGTTTTGATACTTGGCAGGGATGACTCCTAGGGCACAGGGAAGAAGCTCAGGAGACCTCTGTTTGCGGCACAGTGTCGCAAAGGCTCATGGGAGAAGATATTTGCATCATCAGCTAGTTGGTGAGACAGAGGTAATGCCAGGAAGCCTATACCTGACACACACTTTGCATATGCAAACTTCTTGTGCCACAGAGAGTATAGCCCAGGGAGATTTCTATAGAGCAGGGCACTCAGCTCTCTGTAACCAACACCTTTTCCTGATCACAAGATGGACCTGTCCAGATAATTACAGAGAATGATTGGTGCTAATTGTGCTAGATAGTGTTTGTTTGTTTGTTTGTTGTCAACTTGATACAAGCAGGTCATTTGGGAAGACAGAATACTAGTTGAGGATTTGCCTCCATCAGACTGGCCTGTAGGCAAGTTTGTGGAGTTTTGTTTTTTGATTAATGATTGATGTGGGAGGGCCCAGCTCACTATGGACAGGGCTACCCCTGGGCATATGGTCCTGAGTTGTATAAAAAAAACAGGCTGAGCAAGCCCCAGGGGAGGGGGGAGGGAGAGGCAGTGGGGAGGTGGAGATGGGGGGGGACAGGCCAGTTAGTGGTGTTCCTCCGTGGCCCCTGCTTAAGTTCTTGCCTGGAGTTCTTCTCCTGACTCCCCTTCACGATGGACTCTAAGCTCTAAAGATGAGATAAACCTTTCCCACCCCAAGCTGCTACCGGTCATGGTATTCATCATAGCAACAGAAACTGAACTTGTATGAGGTTTCAGTCATTACTGTTAAAGCTCCCCAAGGCTCATCGGCTGTTACTAATGGGGCTTGGTTTTGACCTGTGCATTCCCTGGAGTCCCGGTCTGTTTGCTGCCACTATACCCGAATACCTGAATAATTCGTAGTGGATGAGGATTTATTTGGCTCATGGTTCCCAAAGCTGAGAAATCCAAGAGTAAGAGACTGGCACAGAGAAGGGTTTTGCCGTCATGTCCTCCCAGGGAACAAAACTGAAAGGCAAGCCAGGGAGAGGCTGGCTTTCATACCGAATCCACCCTCACAGCACTAACCAATCCTTCCAACAATGCCATTAACTCATTCATGAGGGCATAGGCCTTTGGACTTCTTAGCAAGTCCCATATCAGGTCCGTTGCACCAGGGAGTCACATATGAACTATGGCACCCGGCACTGGGGTGACTAAGGAAACTAACCAGCATCTCCACCTTTCCAGCCCCAGAAACAGACAATTTAAAGTACAGATAAAAATGTTTTCTAAGAATGAAACGCTTGGCATGCCTTCATTTTAAATGATGTGTTCCAAGTTTGGGAGGGAGGTGTCAGGTCCTGAATAAGCCATCTTGTCTATCTGTCACAATGCCCCAGAAATGCCACCATTTCAAAGTCAGCATTTTCTACTCAAAAGGTGCCCAGAAACCGTTGGCAGACAATTTTGGGTTTAGAGAATGTGTAGTTTCCAATTCCACCTGGACTCCAGGAGGGCACCTCTTTTCTGTGGTTCCTTAATATGTCCTCACCATAACAGCTTCGAGAGAACTTCAGTATCAGTCCCTCAAACCTCCAGCAGGGTGGGCGGAGTCTGACTCCTCAGGAGATAATTGTATCTCCCTTGGGTGGACGATGACAGAATTTCAAGGAAGACTTAGACAAGTGCTACTTAGAGGACTCACTTGGCAACCTGAGAGAAAGTTCCAGTGTTACTTTTGGATTCGAGATAATTGGTTTTTAAAGTCTGCTCCTCCTTCCTCTATTCCAGTTCTAAACAAAACAAAAATAACACAAAAGAACCACCTTACAACCAAGAAAAAAATAAGTTTTAAAATTGTAATATATATATATTATATATAACATGCATGCATGTATACATACATATACACATATTACATGTGCATACACACATCCACATACAACACACACATGCATACATATACACACACATATACACACATGCGTGCATAAACATATGCATACACACGCACACATACACATACCTACCCACACACTGCCCAGACAGCCAGCCATCTTTAAGGGCATACATAGCTCAGCTTTATTAAGAATTACTCTGGCAGCTGTCAACGCTACTCAGCTCCCAGGATCGTGTCTGTCTTTTTGAGTGAAAGTTCTGCACCCATGAAAGAATCACTTCCTCGTGTCTTATTCTGCTTGAGCTGCTATATCAAAACATCAGAGCCTGGGTATTCATAAAGAGCAGAAAGTGATTTCTCATAGTTCTGGAGGCTGGGCATCTAAGATGAGTGTGCCGGCAGACCCAGTGTCTTGTGAACTTCTTGCTTCCAGATGGTGTCCTACTGCTGTATCCTCCAGAGGGAATGTGTGCTGTGTCCTGACTTGGCTAAAGAGATGGCAGGGTATGAAATGGCAAACAGAGATCCCTTCAACCCTCTCTCTCTTTAAAAAAAATATTTTGTTGAATCTTTGTGTGTGTGTGTAGTATACAGGTGTATGTGTGTGTGTGTGTGTGTGTGTGTGTACAAGTGTGTGTAAGTGTACCTGTGACACAATATGCATTTGGAGGTCAAAGGACAACTTGCAGGCCTGGGTTTTCTCCTTCTGTCAGATAGGCCCTGGGTATCATTTGAGTCATCAGGCTTGGTGTCGAGTGTCTTCCTTCCTTCCTTCCTTCCTTCCTTCCTTCCTTCCTTCCTTCCTTTCTTTCTCTCTCTCTCTCTCTCTCTCTCTCTCTCTCTCTCTCTCTCTCTCTTTCTTTCTTTCTTTCTATCTTTCTTTTTTCTAGACAGGATTTCTCTGAGTAGCCCTGGATGTCCTGGAACTCGCTCTGTAGACCAGATGGCCTTGAACTCAGAAATCCTCCTGCCTCTGCCTCCCAAGTGCTGGGATTAAAGGTGTGTGCTACCACTGCCCAGCTCTCGAGTGTCTTTCTTGTCAAGCCCCCTCCCTGCCTGAGTATGAGCGCTACTGTATTCATACAGGATGAGCCCTCACAGCATAATCATTTCTCCAAAGCTCTTACCTGCAACATCATCGCATCTGAGAGGTAGGTTTTGGACTCACACTTAAACCATAACACCCATCCCTCCTCCTGCAGGCCCTGGCAACTACCATTCTCTGTTCTGTACTCTTGAATTCGCCTGTTAAGCAGACAGTGCTGTGTTCAGACAGCGTTTTTCCTGTGATTGACCTTTTTTCTTTTCTTTTCACTTAACATGATGCGATTTCTTTCTTTTAAAGGAACATGACTTTTTTTTTTTAAGTATTTCTTTGGACATACAGAAAAATCTTAGTTGATAAAGTACTTGCCACACTTGCACGAAGAGCCAACTTCTATCCCCGGTACCTGTGTAAAAAAGGTGAGAGAGCCTGTGCACCTGTAACTGTGGTGCTGTAGTGCTGTGGAGATGGGATGGTTCCTGGAACTTGATGCCCTGCTGGGCTGGTCCATCGGCAAGCCTCAGATGAACAGTGATAGAGAGGAAAACACCTAACAATGGCCTCTGGTTTACTCATGCATGAGGACAACAGAGGGGGTCGGGATCAAGTTAATTCATGTGTGTGATTGTATGTGTGCGGCGTTTACTTATCTCTGTGTATGGATGCACATCATTCTGTGCCAGAATGTGTTGCTGTAACATTCTCTGCCTTACTCCCTTGAGACAGAGTCTTCTACTGAGCATGGAGCTTGCTTTTTTTTTTTTTTTTTTTTTTTTTTTTTAAGGCAAGTTGGCCAGTAATCCCTCTTGTCTACACCCACTCAATGGTTGGGTTACAGGTATTCTTGTCTAAAGTTGGGGATTTGATCTCCCTCTTTCCAGCTCTAAATAAATGTTGAATTGTCACTAAAATGACTTTATTATAGCATTTTTATACATTCTTTGTTTTTTTGCCTAGCCTACTTTCTCATGCCTCTCCTCCACCCCCCACCCCCTACTTCCGGTTAGTTCCCCTTTCTCACGATTCCCATGCACACATAGACACACAGATACAGTTGCTAAGAAATGCAGGGTCTTTGTGTAAGAGAAGGCATGAGTCTGGGTGCCTTGAGTTAATGCAACAATTCTCAGCTCCACCCATCCAACCATTTCCCAGCGAATGTCATGATCTCGTGATTCTCCGTGGTTGGATAAAATGGCATCGTGTATCCGTGGCACATCTTTATATGTTCATCTGTCTATTACAGGCATTTCTTAGCTCTCATGAAAAGAGCAGCAATGGACATAGATGGCCAAGGATTTCTGCAGCATGCTGAATTAGAGTCTTTGTGGTATATACCCAGGAGTGATATAGCTGGGTCATATGCTGGTCCTATTTTTAGTCTTTTGGCAAAATTTCACACTTCCATACTGGGCACACCAGTATATACTCCCACCAACAGGGAATAAGGTTTCTCTTTCTCCACACCCTCGACAGCATTTGTTAGCATTCGTTGATATCTTGATGACAGTCATCTGGACTCTGGGGGGCTTTAATGTTACCACTGCTTTGATGAAACACCATGACCAAAAGCAAGCTGGGGAGAAAAGGGTTATTTCACTCACAGTGAAATATATCAGCTTGTCATCAAAAGCACTGAGGGTAGGAACCCATGCAGGGCAGGAGCATGAAGGCAGGAACTGATGCAGAAGCCACGGAGGGGTGCTGCTTACTGGCTTGCTCTACAAGGCTTGCTCAGCCTGCTTTTTATAAAACCCAGACCACCAGCCCAGGGATGGCACCACCCACATAGACTGGGCCTTCCCCATTAATTACTAATGAAGAAAATGTTCTATAGGCTTGCGTGTAGCATGATCTTATGGAAGCATTTTCTTAATTGAGGTTCCCTGACTTTATCTTGTGTCAAGTTGATATAAGACTTCCAGCATGCTGGTGTGAGATAGAATCTCAATGTAGATTATATTATTATTATTATTTTTTAATTTACTTTTGATTTTTGTTTTTTGAGACAAGGTTTCTCTGTATAGCCCTGGCTGTGCTGGAACTTGCTCTGTAGATCAGGCTGGCCTCAAATCCAGAGATCATCCGCCTCTGCCTCCAGAGTACAGGGATTAAAGGTGTGGGCCACCACTGCCCAGCTTGTAGTTTTAATTGAAGGAATAGAAGTGCGTGCGTGCGTGCGTGCGTGCGTGCGTGCGTGCGTGTGTGTGTGTGTGTGTGTGTGTGTGTGTGTGACATTTTGCTTATCCACCTACCAGCACTGGACACGTGGATTGCTTTTATCTTTTGGCTATTGTAAATTATGCTGCCATGAAGCAAGTTGGCGAGGAAAGGGTTTATTCAGCTTACTTCCACATTGCTGTTGATCACCACAGAAAGTCAGGACTGGTACTCAAGCAGGTCAGGAAGCAGGAGCTGATGCAGAGGCCATGGAGAGATGTTCCTTACTGGCTTGCTTCCCCTGGCTTGCTCAACCCATATCTTATAGAACCTGAGACTTCCAGTCCAGGGATGGCACCACCCACAAGGGGCCCTACTCCCTTGATCACTAATTGAGAAAATGCTCCATAGCTGGATCTCATGGAGGCACTTCCCCAACTGAAGCTCTGTGATAACTCCAGCCTGTGTCAAGTTGGCACACAAAACCAGCCAGTACAGTGCCAAAGAACCCCTTTCCTCCCCAACTTGCTTTGGTCATGGTGGTTATCGCAGTGACAGTAACCCTAACTAAGACAAGATCTTTTGCTTGGTTTAGTCCTGGGTATTTAATTTTTTTTTTCAAGAATTTCATCTATGAGTACTATATTTACATCAATTCCACTCCCTATGGTGAACCACATGAGTCTATAGAGACCATTCCTATTCAAACCACCAAAGCCTGTATCTCTACAGAGTCAACACAATACCAATCAAAATTACAACTCCATTTTTTTTTTTACAAGGATAAGAGAGAGGGATTCTGACCATTCATATACAAGCATAAATGGTCCCAGGTAGACAAACCAGCCCTGAGGGAAAAATCCTCATGTTAGAGATCCCCATGTCTGATTTCAAGCTCTGTTAAAGTGTCACAGAAGCAAAAATAGCATGGTGCAGGTGCAGGTGAGCCTGGTGCAGGTGCAGGTGAGCATGGTGCAGGTGCAGGTGAGCCTGGTGCAGGTGAGCCTGGTGCAGGTGCAGGTGAGCATGGTGCTCGTGAGCCTGGTGCAGGTGCAGGTGAGCCTGGTGCAGGTGAGCATGGTGCAGGTGTGAGTGAGCATGGTGCAGGTGTGAGTGAG